>JBBPTY010000452.1:0-17904 GCA_038094335.1 Tylopilus aff. striatulus | reverse complement strand
GAGTCCTTTCAAACTATGATAACATCTCAGTGCTCAGCCTGTACAGGGGCGACAATCGAACCAAGGCCTTCGTCCCTCGATCGGGGGCGTCCGTGTCACGGTGCGCCTACTTTCGTTTCCACTTAACGATCACTCACACCCAATCAGCCTCAACACGATTCAACTATGTCTAGAGTGTCATTCCTAGTGCCCACGTGGATGGTGTGCTGTAGATCCGATGTAACCGATGACATGGACTGACGATAGATACCATTTGCAACTACGATCTCCAGCACATTCTCCATCGCATGACTGCCTTAAAGAGTGTCCTGAGGATTCCAAGTTAATCTCCCCGGCGCCTCGTGGCTATACCGCGTGCGCTCCACTTTGATTCTGGGTTCAGATCTGGAGGCACAACCACAGTGGACTGAGCTTCTTGTCCTGGAGTGTGGGGGAATGCCTCCTGGCGAACCCTCATACCGATGGTCTCGTTGCTAAAGCTGACACCGCTCGGCGAGCTGGTGTCGCAGTCCTAGGTCTCGGTCTAGTTTCCGAACGGTGGGCTCGACAGCGTCGTTCCCGTCTGGATCGTCGTCGTCATCATCCATGCCCAAAAACGAGTTCATTCTACGTAACTGTGGCTTAGGCGAGTTGGCGACTTCTATCCCGACTTCTGCATGCACATAGTGACTCGTCGTTTCACTCGGCAGAACTACATCGACTTTCTATGTGGAGTGCCTACAGCTCATCATTCGAACATTCATCAGTGTTGAGGGAGCCAAAATCAAAAAGTGGTGATTTTTTACCTCAATGAGAGTGACTTGTTGGAGAACCCCGTCGAGCTGTAGTACAAGCCTGTAGTACGAGCCTGTGAGGCTCCAGTCGACGTGGTACGAGACTGGAGGAAAAGAGGAATGAGAGGGCGCGTGTATCTAATAGCGCAGGTGTCCAAATAAGGAAAGTAAGTATCGATTAGGAAAAGTAGGTAGTGAATATGCTAGCGACGGGCTGATCTCCAACATGACTATCTCGAGTCTCGGCTTTCTACTAAGTATGCAATCCATTACTTTCCGTGGCAACAAGTTCGAGGTACCGCTGAAACTTGGATGAGAGATTCTTGTACTTACATACCACCTCTCCTATGTGTTTACTTTCAGCAGCAAATTGCATCATGAATAAATGAACTATCTGCCTGACTGAGGATTGGTATATGGTAATCGCTCCCTGTGACCATTGTACGTTTGTTGGCATTATGCATATCATTTCTTTGACCATGCATTTGCAATGGCATTCAGTCAGAAACAACCCTCCTCAGGCGTATCCAAGTGTCATGAGCCAGTTCTGGCGGCCAAAACAGACAGCATCATGGGTCGCCCACAGTAGTAGGAACCCCAGCTCATGACAGACTCAACGTCATTCACGCTTCAAGTTGAACTTGTGCGGCGTTCCCTCCCGGACTTCTATTGTATCACTATCACTACTCAAGTGTTTTCGTCTTCCCCGCCCCTGTGAGTTCACTTTGAAACAAATTTCAGCGTCACCAACCGTCCGAAGAACTCGGATGGGTGAATCTGACTGAATTCGTTACCATGATGTGACAATGCGCCCATTCTGGTGGATCGCCTGAGTACTGCGGATAGACATATCCAGAGACGGCAGATTTTCACTCCAATTGTCCAGGGTCCTCAATGATGAAAAGATCATAACAAGATAGGACACAATCATGAAGCACGATGAGTATATGCCTGTGTCGTACTACCCACCGTGGAACGAACTCGAAACTGTAGAGGTTCGAGCGACAGCTCCTCTGTGATGGAGTGAAGCTGCCTGTCGTACTCTCTCAGGTTGAAGAAGATTCGGGATGCGAGGACACTATGAAGAGCCGCCTGGGCCCTGTTATGAGGTGAGCAACCGAAAGATCCTATAATGTGAAACGAGATACGAACGTATCCAAGGCAAAAATGTATGTAATCTAGTGGGGAAGAGCATGCTGAACATGACTAGGTAATAGCAGAGTCGCGAACACTCACTGGTGCAGCAGCCATCACAGACATCTTAGCTCCAGACACCACTAGTTACTTGAGCTGATCAAGTCTACTTTGATGTATACGGAGGGTGGACTCACCGATAACCCCTGACATATACACAATCCCGTCCCAATAGAGTGTATTCAATGTTCTACTATGGACGTTGCGATAGGTCCAAAACTTTCTCCATGTACACATGCTTTGAAGGACTGAAAGCCGTTACACATGATTCGACAAGGAGCCATACGAGTGGGTCACTTACTGATTTCGTATGCTACTAGAAAGCCATATTGAAGTGCAACGTTCCTCGACGATCGGTACGGGCAGAGAGAAGGGTAAAATTCTATCCAGGATGGAAGTTAGCACTTGAAACACGCGGGCCTGACCAAGGCTCACGATACGATGAGGTGGAATCCCCCGGTAAAATAATTCTGAATCGCAGTGATACTACCTCAGCACCTGCAATGAATGCCTAGAAATGCACGTGAAAATTAGAGCTTTTGGCACTGCACACAAACATTGGAAGAACACCAACTGCCGCCAATACCAGTAACACAATAAGCACCCGCTTGTTGCGACCCCACATAGCATACGTGCGGAGGATCAATATCCCCTCTGCAAAAATGATGCCGGCACTGCACATTGCTAAGGGAGTATCTCAAAAAAGTACGTTTGATCAGTCTCGATATGGTCATACCATGTGCGAGAATGAAAGAACCGCACTAGGAACGGGAATCAAAATGGTCCACCGGGAAGGGCCGTGGGCACACGCACATTTTTGTTGACCAGAGCGTCTGTGACAATACGTCATCTTCAGACGCCCGGAAAGCAAAGGGGTAAAACGGACTATAGCAAGTAAGCGAGGACGAGATGAACGGAAGATATCTTGACAATGTGAACATGATGCGTGTTATCTCCCACTTCGTACCCCACACATACTTGACCTGGAGAGACACTTGAATACTAAGAGCCATAGAGTGCACAGCCGGAGTAGAAGAACCTCTCTAGGGAATGTCAGACAATAATCGAATCCCTGAATGGGCAAGGATCAGGTCACAGTAGAGTTCTGACAACGTTATGCGTACGAAGACAGCCAGCGCAGCGACGAGATTAGAGTAAATAAGTCAAAAGGCAGTGAGGGGCGTGCCGTTGAGGTACTGCAGCGCCCGACAGGAAGTCGTTAGCTTCTCTTGACACGTTGCTTGGGAGGATGTATTCATACCTTGGAAAACTGGAGACGAAAGAGGTTGATCAGCGTGTCCTCGGATACATGCTCTACGGGCATTTCTCAGGTGTGAAAAACATCAGAGAGCAGAAATGGATGCTGGAATGCGACTGGCACCATCTTATATAGGATGAAGACACCAATAAAAGCACAAGGGTGGACTCGGAATGGCAACCGGGCATTGGCGTAACAGAGTTTGAAGTCGTGTCGGAGTCAGGTTGGCTTGTTATTAATATTCAAATTAGCATCAGATACTGTGAGTATTTGATAGTTCAGAACGTTCAAGTTTTACTTTCCAGTGCCAGAATACTGCGATGACAGATTGGACGTCCCACTAGCTTCAACAAGATAATTCCGCTACTAGTCAGCCCCACCGTGCGAACCGTGTTTCTGACTTAGACGCGGACCACAATGATTCCACATGCATCGTTCATTTCATTAACAGGGGAGTTCGATCTACTCGTTCTACTGAAACTTCTACATAGCATCTTTCACTTCATAATGGTTTGATACCAGTCGCCCATGATCGTCACGCCCCCGTCTTGCTTCCAGCCACGCCTCCAAATGAAGGACGACATCTGTCCTAGTTTCAATCCGTCCTGCAAGAAGCTAACAACAACGTCCTCTCAGCCCAATCTCGACCAGGGCTAACATGCCAGAGTTATATAAACCACCATACTACTGTTCCCTGCCTGCTAGCCCGGTTGTCATTGAGTCATCATGTCGCCCGTGCCCTCTGCCGCCCCTGCATATGCTTTTGGGCTCTCCACAACTACTCCTCTTGCTTCCTTCCTCCCGACTCTGGTGGGCAGCCTGCTTCCGTGTTATCCCGGCATGTACTTGCATCAGGTGGCCTCTTGTTCGCCGTGGTCGCAATTGTCTCCGTCGCTAGCTATTTCCATCTTGGACGAGGTGAAACTAATAGCACCCGTACGAACAGCTCCTGGCTCTCTCTCTGCGGCTTGTTATCGTCCTTGCGTCCACGAAACCAGGCTACAACCAATACAATAGCTGCAATGAATTGGTCGGTTGATCTTGAGACCGGATTTCAGGTGGGTTTGATACTCGAACTTACTCTTCCTTCGAGCTGACACACGTCTCAGAATCACGTCAGCATGGTATATGCCAGATTCTTCCACACTCTCTTCTGGGATGTAAATGTATGAAACTTTCATCGTACAGGTATTGCTAAAGGCTGCTACAGCTCGCCAAGTACTATTCTGCCACCCTTTTCACGCCAGCAATCTATGTGGAAGAGGAAACAAACGAGAATCCAGCCCCCGAGCCATAGCCACCAGGAATGAACTCGTTTTTGGACATGGATGACAACGACGACGATCTGGACAGGGACGACATTGTCAAATCCATCGCTCAGAAACCGGACCGAGATGAACGCCCAAAAGCTAGAGTGCTTTCTCCATATGACACCAGCTCGCCGAGTAACGTCAACTTCAGCAATGGAGCCATCGGTACGACGGTTCGCCCGGATGCTTTCCTCTCCGTCCCAGGACAGGAGGCTAGCCTACTGGGCTTCTGCCCCGTAATCTGAACCCGGGATCGAGGTCTCCCAATGGACACCAGACAGTCGACCTCGACCAGGATTACCAATCTCCACCATATGCTACAATTGTGACCACTGAACCCGCGGTCAACTTCTTCTGTTGACCTATGGTGGGGTGGTGGCAACTGATCCCGATCCAATTATCGCCTGTTCCCATTGCAATGCTAGAATCAAGGGTAATACTGACGGAGACTTCTACTGTTCGTCCCATAGCTGGATCATTACCGGCGATGCCGATGCCTACTCCTCGCCATACAAAGGGATCGTAACAATGATTTCTGAGGAGGAGGATGCTGAGTTATGCTACCTCAGTGATGCGACGACCCCGTCCAGATCATCGAGCACCCGACGAAATACCTCCGCTCGAGGCCTCCGGGATATGGTGCCAGACGATGGTCATACCTCGGTGCCTGCGAAATCTCGGCGATTCAGCTTCGTCAATATCTCCCAAGTGGCCACAGTGGACTCGAACTTGTCCGATGGACGGTGGCAGCTCACTGACGAGGCCGATGTTCCGACATGCCCCGTTGATTTCGGCAATGACCACGAGAAGGTCGAAGACTTCGCCCAACGTCCCAAGGACACGATTCCGAAGGAAGGTTATGCACTGGTGACCACACTCTCGCTGCCATCTGGCTTGCCTGATCTCTCTACGTTCGTCGAGATGGACCCGACCTTGTGCCATGGTCCTCTAGAATGGTTCGAGCCTAGCATCCAGAGCTTCGATACTCGCGAGTTTGCAGAATATGGATCGAATGATACTGAGACCAAGATGACCTCTGAAAGGGCACTCCTCACGTGGCAATTCCTTGCGGCACTTCACGATCCCAATATGGATACTATCTCTCGCCCCCTTTTGGACGACAGCGAGTCCGAATGCTGTGGAGATGACGAAGACGAAGAGACGAACATTACCCCGTTCAAACCTGCACAGCACCTTCACGACGCCAGGCACAGTTCTCTAGACTGGACCTGGTACTGACAGCGACGCGTCTGCAGAGGGATCAATCTATCCCTTAACACTACGTTCAACGTCGGCCCGGATTCTGCCTGCCGTTTCCTATCCTGCTAAGGTTCACCCGTCATTTCCCCGTCACAATGAACCCGAACGAAGAAACGCTAGTTTTATCGCCTCGTTTTCCTCTTCGCCGGTGATGATCATGACTCAAGGACTTGCATTGTAGCAGTATTGTGCCATTCGGATTCAGCACGCGAGTACTACGTCCATAAAACCTATAACATCACTGCTGACTGCAATCTCACAGCGGTACGGGCATGGTCTCTGTCACAAAATTTACGATGAAGCTATCGAACGACCTGCGCGGATTCGACACCCCTTCGACGACGCTTGCACACTCGCAAACAGACGACATTCCAAACTAGCTCACCCAGATCCGGACTTGGCACTACTTCTGTACCTTTCTCCCCCTCCCTATTGCACTATCTCTTTGCACGCATCTTGCGGCTTTACGCCCTTCTCGATGTGGCGGAAACCCTAATTCGTGTTCGTTGACTCTGCTTTCTCTCTCTCTGGCGTGCAGAAGCAGTATATATTCGTCTTCCGAGTACGGACCTGGGGCTCGCACATGCGAATCTTGCCCTTCGTTTCCTAGCCCATCGTCAGCCTTTGGACTCAAGTTCTGACCCAAGTCTGACCTCCTCTCACCCTCCTGCCCGACGAAGGAGGACTCATCGACGACCTCCAGTCAACTCTTGGAGGTGGCCCTTCTACCGTTTCCGCCCTGGTCGGGCTCGATCTGGCGGTAGGAGCAACGACAGGACATATTGGCATGTGACACAAGCTCTGCGTTGGTGTGTGGCCTGTTTGCAAGCGTACATCTGTCGTCCGTGTGCCGCTCTGTGGCTTCTGTTTGTATGAAACCCCAGAGAAAAATAGAAAACCCCATGAAACACTCACACTGCAATCCGTGTGTGTCAGGCTTGGATCTGATCGACATTCCCCTTTCCCATTTTAGACGATCGTGGATGAGGATGAGGATACCTCTGATGATGATGTGGGGGATTGGATGGATGACTCGATACAAGACGGCGATATGAACACAGGTACAGATACAACACGATAGATTCACCGCTCATTCCTGATAGTGACGACCTGGCCGTCGGGAAGCTTGTCACTCTTTTCGAGAGCAGAGGACTGAGCAGCGGCGAGAAAATGAGACAGGGGCTAGAAGAAGCTGTCACCTTAGAGTAGAATAATTTAGAGAGCACAGTTTCTTCGTCCTAAGTACGTCCCCGGAGAAAGCGCAGGTGAGGGATTGTGCGTGATCCATCAATGCGAATAGAATCTTCGTATAGTGGGGGCCTTTGGCATGAGGTGTAGGTGGCTCAGACCTTCTTCCACGAGCAACCGGATGATTTGATCAGGGTAGAAAAGAAAGTCGCCGATGATGGTCGTCCGGTCTCTGATGATCATACTAGACAGAGGACCTGAAGCTGCACGATGAGAGGGAGGGAGAACACGGAGAGAAGGAGGGTTGCTGGAGTGGTCTGAGGGGCCATTCCAGCTCGCATCGTCATCGTCATAGAGGAAGAGGCGACAACACAACAATGGCAAGTCGGGGCAAGGCGTATTCAGGGACCACCCAACGTCGTAATCACGTACGTAAGGCAGAAATGTATTTCTCTGACCGTCACGACGAAGAGGTTGAACGCTCCAATCCGTAGGGTCGCACAAACCGCGACCCAATGATGCATAACAGCTCTCTACAAGCGCTGATCGAGCGCATTGTCATGGGCCGTGAACATAATGAAGCGACGGAACACAGTCCACGTGCTGAAATCGTGACGTGATTGAACGTGTGGTTACACAGCCTGTGTATGAAGTGCGGACTCACTGCGGGCAATTCGTTGACTCTCGTCTCTTTGCTCCCAAACAGCGGCACTCGGATAGTGGACAATGTCTTCGACTGTGGCTGGTGCGTTGTTGCATGGTATCGTGCGTGTTGATGCTGAATCGTTGGACAAGACGTACACAACCGAGTTGAACTTGACGCTACTGGCGAGGTGGGGGCATTGACATTCTCTATGGATGGTGAGCATCTCTGGAGCGGTGATGACAATGGAGTTCGAGTATGGCGAGTTCGAGACTGGCAAGAGCTGGCAAACATGAAAACGTCGGAGTCGGTCCTGTGTCTTGCTGCGTCCAAGGACGGAAAGTGGATTGCAGCCGGAACGGAGGATGGCGATGTATTTCTCTGGAACGCGGCGACACTCGAACAAATCTGGCAATACAATGGAGATCTGGATGACGTCAATGGGGTTGACTTTTCGCCTGATTCATCGCGATTAGTCTCAGCATCGGACAACAAGACAGCGTCGGTGTGGGACACAGCCACACATAAAAAGGTACTCTCAATCAAGCACGACAACCTGGTTCGAGGAGTGCGATTCTCTCCGCAAGGAGACAGGATCGCAGCGACCTCTGGTAATTGCGTTCACATCCACGATGCAAGCGATGGCCACTCGCTCGCAAATATCAAGTTAGAAGGCGTCAAATGGTTCAACACAAGGCTCCTCTGGTCAAACGACCACATTTTTGTCGTCGCCGGCGAGAATATCATACAAATTGACCCATCAACGACATTACTGCTCAGGGAATGGCCCACTCCAAACACCTTCTCGTACATTGCCCTCCTCAACCACGGGAAGTGCATGGCATACACTATCGACTCCACTGTATCATTTTGGGACCTCACGACAAACACTGCGTTCGGTCGCATCGAGCACCCTCAAAATGTGTGCGCCATCGCCATCTCTCACAACGATAACCTCATTGCGGTGGGCGGCAGGTCAGGGAGGATCATAGTCGAGAAACTGCCACACGTAAGCCCACATACACTGTCTCAGTCATGTCACTAGAATGCAATGTTAGGTATCCACAGGTGGCCATGACTCCACTCCGGTAGGGTTCAACCTCTGTCTTGTTGTACATTCTGGACCGACTCGACATTCTTCAGGAACGAGTCGATAAGTCTGGGGATCCTGAGCTGAATGATAACGAACCTGATCCTCTCAATGTACGCACTTGTTCCTCTTTCAAACTGCATGCTTATGTACTGCCGCCCAGGTCGAGTTGCCTTCTAGCGCCCCGGGTCAACCTCAGTTTGCCATAGACGAGGTGAACCATTGTGACATTCTTTGTCGTTCTTCTACTAAAGCAGTTGCAGGCTCCCAGCTCAGAAGACTCGGTCCACGATCTCGATACTAACGCTTGCGTAGCTGGACCATCTCGATCGATTGTTAAGCCAGTGACCTCCACTTCCGAGCCACCTCCAGCGACGCTACAGACATCATGGTGGCCAAGATGGCCACAGGTGTGGATAAAGAACCACGGAAGGTCGTCATCCGACCAAACACCGCTTCCTCGTCCCGATACTCGCTCTCAGCTACCAAGAAGGGTTCCCCAGGGGTCATCCACCTATGCTGCCGGTAGACGCCAGAAGGTATATCTTATCACGTACTGTGAACATGTCACCGGTCTAACATAGGACCTCAGCGAGCGGTCGCGAAAGGCCCCAGACGACCAGTTCGTCATTCCTCGTGCATTTTTGCGCTACTAATTAGAGATTATAGGGTGAACGACCGAAGATGACGTTCCGCGCATTTTTACTAGGAGGGTACATCCCTACGCAGCCACCTAACGACGTGCAACGCGGTACGACATCAAATCAGGCCACTGCACCACCGGTATGTACCTCTCGGGAATGCGCACACATTACCGTGACCGCTCGGTTGCTCAGACGCAGCAGCAGTCTCCGAACGATCGCTCTGGGCTCTTGACCGCCGACGATCGAGCCTACCAAAACTCGGACTACAAGGATAGCAGTGCGGTCCCAGAGGAAATGGTGTGTCTTTTCCGACATTTTGCGATCATATCTCAAATATCGGGTTGCAGCAGCAGCCAAGCAATAAATCTCACCTCCCGACCGGCTCTGACCGCGTGCATCATAATCAGAGCACCCTCAGCGATGCTTCCAAAACCACGCAAGGTGCTACAGCCACCACCGAAGTGACTAGGGCCGTGAGTCACTTCAAATCATGATAATAACTCGGTACTCATCTCATACAGGGGCGACAATCGAATCAAGGCCTTCGTTCCTCGATTGGAGGCGTTCGTGTCACGGTGCGCCTACTTTGGTTTTCACTTGACGATCACTCACCCCCGATCAGCCTCAACATGATTCTGCTATGTCTAGGGTTTCGTTCCCCGTTTCGATCCTAATGCCCACGTGGATGGTGTGCTGTAGATCAGATGTAACCGATGATATGAATTGACGATAGATACCATTTGAAAACACGATCTGCAGAACATTCTCCATCGCATGACCGCTGTAAAGAGTGTCCTGAGGATTCCAAGTTAATCCCCGGTGCTTCGTGGCGACACCGCGTGTGCTCAGCAAGACAGCCGACAATATCCCCGGTGGTTGAGAGTGAATCCTCGTGGTCATTGCCAAGATTGACATGACACATCGACGCGTTGTTCCTGTCAGTCGAGCTGCCACCATTCGTTGGGCGGGATTGGGTTCATTGTAGCGAACTGGGAGATATTGATCAGGCCAAGTCGCCCGGGTGTTGCAGGCAGAGGTACGACTATCTTCTGACAGCGTGTCCCAGAGATCTCGAGCAAAGACCTCATGTAAACGAGGTCATATTGTGGGGTTCTCGACGACTCGGACGATTGGGATGGGGTCGTCGCACCAACGAGGTAGTGTAAGTCAGAGACGCCCTTCCCAGAAACTGCTATGACGGTCCCATCGCGAGGAGAAGACTCACTGCCAGTATCGCCAGCGATGATCCTGTCATAGGGCGAGAGCAGAGGTCTTCGTCAGGACTATTCCTAATTCCAGCATCGCAACGAGAATGGGCGATAATCGGATCGGGACCCGTTGTCGCCACCCCACCATGGCAGATCAAGCAAGGGAAATCAGTCGTGAGCTCGCTCACCACGATTGCAGCATACGGTGGAGACTGGGGTTCCCGGTCGAGTGTCGGCTGCCTGGTGTCCATCAGGAGACTTTAATTCTGGGTTCGGATCTGAGCTTCTTGTTCTGGGACGCGAGGGAACCCTCGTACCAATGGTCTCGTTGCGGAGGTTGACACCACTCGGCGAGCTCGTGTCGCATGCCTTCGTCTCGGTCCGATTTCCGAATGGTGGACCCCATAGCGTCGTTTCCGTCTGGATCCTCGTCGTCTTCATTTCTGCCCAAAAACGAGTTCACTCCACGCAACTGTGGCTCAACCGACGATAGCTATGTGCCTCAACTTTTGCATGAACATGGTAACTCGTCGTTTTACTCGGCAGAACCACGTCGACCCTCTATATAGAGTGCATGTGCATACAACTCATCATTTGAACATTCTTACAAGGGCACATAACTCCTCAGTGATGAAGGAGGCCAAATCAAGAGTTGAGATTTTTCACTCAATAAGAGTGACTACCTCGAGTCTTGGCTTTCTCCTAAGTATCTAGTCCATTATTTTCAGTGGTAACAAGTTCAAGGCGCTGAAACTCACAAAGAGGACCAGTAAAGTGCTTACGTACCACCTCTCCCAATGTGTTTACTTTCAGGCAAATTGCATCCTGAGTAAGTGAAATATCCGCTCAGTCAAGAATTGGTAACTCACACCCTGTGACCATTTGGTACGTTTGTCGGCCTATAACTTCCTATGACCATGCATCTGCAATAGCATTCATTCAGCAACAACGTTTCAACCCTCCCCAAGCGTATCCACTCGGCGAATGTCATGCCATCACAGCGCACAGCAGCCAGTTCTCCTGGTCAACATGGGCGGCATCCTGGGTCGCCCACAGTAGTAGCAACCCCAACTCATGAGACTCAATGGCATTCACACTTGCGCGGCGTTCCCTCCTCGGCCTCTATTGTATCACTATCACCGCTCGAGTAATTTTGTCATCCCCACCCTTGTGAGTTCACTTTGAAACAAGTTTCAGAGTCATCAACCGTCCGAAGGACTCGGATGGCTAAATCTGACGGAATGCGTTACCATAATATGAAAATGCGTCCGGAGGCCCCATTTGGTGAGCCGCCGAAATACTGCGAATAGACATATCCAGAAACGGCAGACCTTCATTTACTTTCTCTCCGATTGTCCAGAGTCCTCAATGATGAAAAGATCATAACAAGATAGGACACAATCACGAAACACGATGACCTATGGCTGTGTCGTACTACCCACTGTAGAGCGAACTCGAAACTGTAGAGGTTCGAGTGACGGCTCCTCCGTGATGGAGTTAAGCTGCTTGTCGCACTCTCTCAGGTTGAAGAAGATTCGGGACGCGAGGACACTGTGAAGGGCCACCTGGGCCCTGTTATGAGGTGAGCAACCGCAGGATCGTATAATGTGAAACAAGATACGAACGTATCCAAGGCAGGAATGTATGTCATCTAGCGGGGAAGAGCATGCTGAATATGACTAGGTAATAGTAGAGTCGCGGTCACTCACTGGCGCAGCAGCCATCACAGACATCTTAGCTCCAGACAACACTAGTGACTCAAACTGGTCAAGTCTATTCTGATGTATACAGTGGGTACACTTACCGATAGCCCATGACATATACACGATCCCGTCCCAATATAGCGTGTTCAATGTTCTACTGTGGACGTTGCGATAGGTCCAAAACTTTCTCCATGTACACATGCTTTGAAGGACTGAAAGCCGTTACACATGATTTGACAAGGAACCATGCTAGCAAGTGACTCACTGATCTCGTATGTTACCAAAGAGCAATATTGAAGTGCAGCGCTCCTAGAGGATCGGTTTGGGCAGAACGAAGGGTAAAATTCTATGCAGGATGGGAGTTAGCGCTTGAAATATGCGGGGCTGACCTGGGCTCACGATACGACGAGGTGGAATCCCCCGGTAAAATAATTCTGAATCGCAGCGATATTACCTCGGCACCTGCAACGAGCGCCTAGAATTGCACGTGAAAATTAGAGCTCCTGGCACTGTACGCAAACATCGGAAGAACACCGACTGCCGCCAATACCAATAACACAATAAGCACCCGTTTGTTGCGACCCCACATAGCATACGTGCGGAGGATCAATATTCCCTCTGCAAAAATAATGCTGGTAGTGTACATTGCTAAGGGAGCATCACAAAAAAGCACGTTTGATCAATCGTAACAGTGCCATACCATCCAGTGCGAAAATAAAAGGGCCACACTAGAAACGGGAATCAAAATAGTCCACCACCAAGGGCTATGGGCATGCGCACTTTTTTGTTGACCAGAGCCTCTGTGATGACACGTCATCGTCAGACACCCGGATAGCAGAAATGTAGAACGGACCATAGCAAGTAAGCGAGGATGAGATGAATGCAAGATATCTTGAGAATGTGAACACGATGCGTGCGATCTTCCACTTCGTTCCCCATACATGCTCAACCTGGAGAGACGCTTTAATACTGAGAGCCATAGGGTGCGCAACCAGAGTAGAAGAACCTCTCTGGGGAATGTCAGACAGTAATCGAATACCTAAATGGGCAAGGATCAGATCACAGTGGAGTTCTGACAACGTTATGCATACGAAGACGGCCAACGCGGCGACTAGTGCAGAAAAGAGATGAGGGTGAATAAGTCAAAAAGGGAATAAGGGCCATACCGTTGAGGTACTGTAGCGCCCAACAAGAAGTGATTAGCTTCCCTTGACACGTTGCTTGGGAGGGTACGGAATTCATACCTTGGAAAACTGGAGACGAAAGAGGTCGATCGGCGCGAGCTCGGATACATGCTCTGCGGGCATTTTTCAGGCGCGAAAAACATCGGAGTGGAAATAGGTGCTGGAATGAGACTGCTATCTTATACAGGATGAAGGCACTGGCAATAGAAACACTGCGAGACTAGACTCGGAATAGCAGCCAAGCACGGCAGAGTTTGACAGCCGTGTCGGAGTCAAGTTGGCTTGTTATGTATTACGTTGGACTATGACTCGGACTACATCCACCGAGTTGCGCCGGATCACGACGTTCTGGCAGCGTGCCAAGGAGCGCTGGAAATGAATCGGCCAATACTTTGAAGCATGACGCTGGGACCTGCAAGTCGACTGATCCTAGCAATACAGTTGTTCAACTTGGCATCAGATGGACTGTGAAAACGGCATAGCCTCGATGAGGTCGTCGCACTAAGAGCGGAGTGAGGCTCCGCCGAGCACATCTTTGGCACGGACGCATACAGACGAGCGTGACTAAGCTACACGCTTATCTTTCCTGTGCTCTTCCACCTGGTTTCAACCCGTCCACCCGTGACGCATGACCCGAGAAGCTAACAGCAACATTCCGTCAACCTAATCATAACTAGCGCTTACATGCTAGAGCTATGTAAACTACCATATCACCGTTCCCTGCCCTCTAGCTCGGTTGTCATTGAGTTATCATGTCGCCTGTCCCCTCTGCCGCTTCTCCATATGCTTTTGCGCTCTCCACAGCTACTCCTTCTACTTCCCTCGCCCCCGACTCTGGTGGGAAACCTGCTTCTGTGTTGTCCCAGCGTGTCCTCGTAACAGGTGGCTTATTGTTCGTCATGGTCGCAGTTGTCTCCGTCGTAGGCTATTTCCATCGTGGACGAGGTCTAACTGATGGCACCTGTACGAACAGCCCCTAGCCCTCTCTCTGCGGCTTGTTATCGTCCTTGCGTCCACGTAACCCCGCCACGACCAATGCAATAGCTGCAACAGACCGGCCGGTTGATTTTGAGATTGGTTTCAGGTGGGTTTGATACATGAGGTTGCTTTTCTTTCGAGCTGACACGCGTCTCAGAATCGCGTCGGCATGATATATACCAGATTCTTCCATCCTTTCCTGGAATGTAAGTGTATGAAATCTCGTCGTATAGTAATGGCTGCTACAGCTCATCAAGTACTATCCTGCCAACCATTCCATGCTGGCAGTCTATGTGGAAGAGGAAACAAATGAGAATCCAGCACCCGAGTCGCAGTCGCCCAGAATGAATTCATTTTTGTGCATGGATGACAACGACGACGATCCGGACAGGGTCGATATTGTCAAGCCCATCGCTAAGAAACCGGACGGAGGCGAACGTCCGAAAGTCAAAGCACTTCCTCCATACGACACCAGCTCGCCGAGTAGCGTCAACCTGACCAACGGAACCATCGGTACGACCGTTCGCCCTGATGCGTTCCTCCCCGTCCCAGGACAGGAAGCTAGGCCTACCGGGATTCCGCCCCGTGATCCGAACTCGGAATCGCGGTCTCCCAACAGACAACAAACAGTCAACCTCGACCAGGGTTGCCAGGCCCCATCATATACTACAATTATGAGAACCGATCCCTCAGCCGACTTCCCCTGCTCGACCTATGGTGGGGTGGTGACAACTGATCCCGTTCTGGTTCCCGTTGCGATGCTAGAATCAGGAGTAATACTGGCGAAGACTCCTATAGCGGGATCATCACCGGTGATGTTGATGCCTGCTCCTCGCCAGACGATGGGATCGTGAGCAGGAGGATGCTGTGTTACCCTACCTCGGTGGCGCGACGACCCCGTCCGGATCGTCAAGAACCCGACGATATGGCTCCGTCATCATGGGATCCTTTGCTTGAAGTTTCCGGGACACGGTGCCAGATGGCGGTCATACCTCGGTGCCTGTGAAATCTCGGCGATTCGGCTTGGTCAATATCTTCCAAGCGGCCACAATGGACCCAAACTCGTCCAACTGAAGGTGGCAGCTCACTGACGAGGGCGATGTTCCGACGTACCCCGTTGACCTTGGAAATGATCGCGAGAAGGTCGAAGACTTCGCTCAACGTCCTAAGGACACGCTTCCGCAAGTGCGCCATTAGTGATTATACCCCAGCTTCCATATACCCCCAACTATCGTCATTCCTTTGTACGCTTCCGGGTACGAGGTCCCTTCCTGTTTTCCAGCATCCCACCTGACATGTTTTGTTGACAGCAGTGTTCTCTTTCATCGGTGTGTTCTGTGTCAATCGCTCGACATGGATGTAGCCTTACCCACTCAGGTTTCTTGTGATTTGTTCTTTCTTGGAATAGGTCCCTGCGTCAGGTAGGGCCATTAGTTTCCTCCCATCAATCATTGCTCAAGGACATGCATAGTAGCAGTATTGTGCCGTTCGGGCTAGACATGTGAGTACTACGTTCATACAACTCGTAACATCACCGCTGACTGCAATCTCACAGAGGTATGGGTATAGTCTCGATCACAAAATATACGACGAAGCTATCGAACGGCCTGCGCGGACTCGACACTCCTTTGACGACACTTGCATACTCTCAAACAGCCGACATTCCAAACTGGCTCACCCAGATCCGAATTTGGCACTCCTTCTCTCCCTTCTTATCGCATCATCTCTTCGCACGTGTCTTGGGGTTTTGCGTCCTTCTCTATGTGGCAGAAACCCCAATTCGTGTCCGTTGACCCTCCTTCCTCTTTCTCCGGTGCAGAAACAGAGTATGTTCGTTTTCCAAGTAGGGACCTGGAGCCCGTGCATGCAAATCTTACTCTTGGTTTCCTGGCCTACCGTCAGCCTTTGGACTCGAGTCCTGACCCAATTCTGTCCTCACCTTCCTGCCCAAGGAAGGGGACATCCAGTCAACTCTTGGTGGTGGCCCCTGTACCATCTGTCGCCCTGGTTGGACTCGATCTGGTGGAGCGAGCAATGGCAGGACATATTGGCATGTGATACAAGCTCAGCGTTGGTGCGTGGCCTGTTCGCAAGTGTACATCCGTCGACCGTGTGTCGTTCTGTGGCTCCTGTTTGTACGGAACCCCAGAGAAAAATATAAACCCCCATGAAATCCTCACATTGCAATCCGAGTATGTCGGGCCTGGATCCCTCCGATCGATATTACTCTTTCCCATTTTAGGCAATCGTGGATGAGGATGAGGATGCCTCTGATGATGATATGGGGGATTGCATGGATGACTCGACGACGATGATGACAATGCTCGGCCAAGGAGTAAGTGCTCGGGGGCATTATCACTGCCCCGCAGAACCAAGTATTACCACTAGAATCGACGACATTTTTATACGGCGAATGTCGTGCTCACACTTGAAGATGGCATTGTACATAGAGCGGACGGTTAGACAGGGGGAAGTTCCGCTTGTCATCACGCACTGGCGTAGTTTCGTGAATACCAGCGGCCTCAAGCCCAAGCAATGTGGGTTGAAAGAGGGCCTCGGGTGCACAGAATCTACAAGACGGCGACATGAACACAATTACAAATACAACACGATATAATCACCGCTCGTTCCCGATAGTGATCGCCTGGCCGTCGGGAATCTCGTCACTCTTTTCAAGAGCGGAGGACTGAGCAGCAGTGAGAACGTGAGACAGGGGCTAGAAATAGCTGTCGCCTTAAAGTAGAATAATTTAGAGAGCGGAGTTTCTTCGTCCCAAGTACGTCCCCGGAGAAAGCGCAGGTGGGGGATTGCACGTGATCCATCAATGTGAATAGAATCTTCGTACGTACTAGTATAGAGGACTTGAAGCTGCACGGTGGGAGAACGAGGGTTGCTAGAGTGATCTGAGGGGCTATTCCAACTCCCATCGTCATCGTCACAGAGGAAGAGGCGACAACACACAGTTGCGAGTTGAGGAAAGGCGTTGGAGAGGGGCAGGAGGGTGAGCTGCCCCAGACAATGCCTACGAGGCTAAGGGATTCACTGACATACTACGACTTGACTACCTACTGCTGGGACTCCAACCTGTGGGGCCACACAAACTGCGACCCAATGATACTTAGTAGTTCCCTCCAAGCGATGATCGAGCGCATTGTCATGGGCTGTGAACATAATGGAACAACGGAACATGCCAGCAGTCCACGTGCCAAAACCGTGACGTGATTGAACGTGGTTGCAGCGTGGTTACACAGCTCGTGTATGAAGTGTGGACTCACTGCGGGCCATTCGTTGACTCTCGCCCTTTTGTTCCTGAGTAGCGCCCCTCGCATAGTGGACAATGTCTTCGACTGTGGCTGGTGCGTTGTTGCAGGGTATCGCACGTGTGGATGCTGAATCGTTGGACAAGACGTACACAACCGAGTTGAACTTGACGCTACTGGCGAGGTATGGGCATTGACATTTTCTATGGAT
>JBBPTY010000451.1:0-17914 GCA_038094335.1 Tylopilus aff. striatulus | reverse complement strand
ATTCTCTCAATGGAGAGAGTCAGGAAAATCGTTCACTCCACTGGACGTAGAGATGTTTGTTCGTATGTCAATGCTAGTCACCCAATGCTCATCGGAATACTCATCGGGAGTTTTTTCTGCTTGCGCCTTAGGTCGATGCGAAGAGCTCCAGTGTCCTCTGCTCGCTCTCAAAGTTTTTGGAGAACATCCTAAGTATGGCTTCCCGCTTTCATCCTTCCCTGCTGCACGGACACTGCTGCATTCTCTCTATCAAAAATATCCTCTCGAAAACGTCATTGGCGCAGTGTCCCTGCTTGGTCTCAACAATCTTTCTCCTGTAACGAAAGACCCTGCAAGCTGTGCCATGGTCTACGCGGCCTGCCTACGGAGCCAGAACAAACACACCTCGCTACTCGGGAGAGATATTCGGATAGCACTCCAGAACCTCTTGCAAAAAATCGGACCTACCCCCAAGCTTAAAGAAGATAAGCGATCATCTCATTCCGTTAAACCCGACTTGTGGCTTCTGGAAGCGCTCAGGGATATAAAGAAAACCAACAGCGATCAAGGGCGTGGATCATGGTGGATAACCGAGTGGATTGCTAGTAGGGAAGGTCGTATGCTGCCCCCGATTGCGCAACGCAGGCACCAAGCAAGGGGTGGGAGACATATCCATGACAACTCAACGACATCTGCCAGGAGGAATGTACCGCAGCAGGCTTATGCCTGACTGATAGCTCTTATCTCTACCAATTAGACTTCATTACAACTCATTGTGGCCTACGCTTGTTGCGAATTCGTACTTGTCAAGACTTACACACTCAGCCCGACATGCGGTTGCTAGGGTCTTGCTCTAAAACGACGACGTGCCGTGATTCTGTGCAGTACTCTTCTATTGAAACCGATTCGGTTGGTAAGATCTGATGTTCCTTTCCATGACACTCGCCACCTCCGGGCCTCAGGAACATATCCGAACAGAGAAGCACTGTCGGAGCCTAAAACCTCACATCGTACGCATTGGTGTTCGGCAGAAAATATCCCTGCCCCGGCCTAGGAATAGATGGCACGTGGCGCAACCCAAATGGCAACTAACAGGAAGCTTTAACTAGTCTATACAAGAGGCTCCAGTCAAAGATAAAGCGCTACGAAATGAACCGAGTACCATTGCGAGGTTCTGACATATCTGATCGCGTGTGACCTGTTGCGGAGGGATGTAACTTATGAGGCATGATGCATGTGATGGACGACCAAAACTGTACATCGTCAAACTTTTGATCAAGGGTCGGTATAAGGTGGCAGTCAGGAAGTTCTGTCTCCACGCCTCAAACCCGGAAGAGAGTAGGATTCCCCCAGTATGCACCACTGCCTATTTACTCGTGTCGTATACATGTCAACGCACTAAACTATAAAGGAGAAAAGTCAAGGCGAGATTACAAGTGGTCCTAGGATCCAAAAGGTCATCAATGGAAACCAAGAATACATGCGATCTCCGTAATATCTCCGGCTTGGAGCACTTCGTAATTGACGATGAGATATTCCAGGTGTGGCCACGCCGGTGACAACGTTTGCATCTCAGCATCCGTCACATTGACCTCCCAGTCAGCCCTGATGTGGACGTAACAAACATTGTTGAATGCGGTGCATGGCTACATGTCTTCCGGGCAAAATTATCATCCTTTCCAGTGATACTCCCGGAATTCATCTGTAGCAATTTCAACTTTTGAACGAGGCAGCCAAGACTAGCGAAGAAAGAGGATATTTCCTGTTTCGACGGGGAAATGGTAATGTGGCAAGAGATCCTCGAAGGTAAGCAGTTGGGTCTGGGAGAGGAACCTCGAGATTGAGGCTAAGGATAGACTCCTAAGCTCCAAGTCATTCGAAAGAGAGAACAAGATGAGTGAGTTGGAAGAAGCGACTTGGTCTGGTATTGTGACTGCGGCGTTCGGCGCAAAGATGAGCCCGGCCAATGCAGGCATGCGAGACAGATACACCAGAACATCCGTGCCAAAGGCGACAAAACAGAAATGCACATCCTCAATCTATCCAGCGGCCAACGTTACTGCAAACAAGATTGGCGAATTGGTCGTCGGGTTCAGCCAAGTTGACAGGAAGATTCCTGAGATTTTGCGTTGTTTGGGTGAATGACTGAAAAGGATTCCCAAAAACTTGATATACAATTTCTTCCAAGTCAAATGTGACTGTGGATAACAGAGGAAGGCGCCGGAAGTGAATGCGTGCAGCCACGCAGCTGCAACAAAGATGGTGGAGGTTGGGAAGAGTGGGTCAGCGGTAGGAGGGTTCAGGAAAATCCTGGCAGGCTCCTGATCCAGGCTAACACCAAAGTCCGTTATGCTTCGGATACGATGTATATAGTTCCGAAGGATAGCCTCCCACTAAGTCTTCGGTAATCGTCTGTTGAACGAATTTTCCTCGGCGTGATACAAGAATTACAACCAAGTTTCAGAGGTTCTCATTTGAAGCCAACTCGGATACCCCCTCGGTTGGCACAATTTTCATATTAGATACCTTCTGAATGCATGGTGCTTAGAGGGGATGAGTCGTCCAAGTTCCTCCAGAGCACGCTGAGTGCCGGAGATTCTTCGAAAATGCGACACACATGACGTTGTGGCTCTGGCCAGAAAGAACGGATAACCTGACGTTGGTCTCTTCAAAACAAGCTGCTGACAGTAGCCAGAGATATAGTAGAGGATCTCTTGTACACACCTGGAATGGTTGATGCACGTAAAGTATCGCGAAACTGGCACTGCAAACCAAATTTATCGAGGGTCACCGGTCACCCCTGTCGCATAGCCACCAATGGGTTAGGTACTACTGGGATCTCCACCGCATACCATGACGATCCTTGTCCATAGACTCCTCAGCAGCGATATTACTCCAGAGTGGATCTCGCTGGGTAGGTATCTTTTTGTTGTAGTTGAGACCCTAATCCAAGAATAGGTTCAACCCTACCTTGTACGGCCCGTAAAGGTTCGTCCCATGACTCTTCATGAGTACATAATATCGGATATCTACCTCACGCTCGAGCGAACTATCACCATTTCCCCATGACTACTCACGCTCTCGTACAAGCGTTCAAAGCCGTCAAACCCGCCTTTGGGGCATGGATCACGTTACCTGGCGTCACCAACGCCCGGATGGTCGCGCAATCGAGTCCACACCTGTCGTGGGTCATGATCGATTGTGAGCACGGACTCACAGCGCTCCAACCTGGCGCGGCGGAATCCATTCAAGCGATAACTGGACTCGGTAGCAACGCCCCTAGTGCACTCGTGCGCATCCCTGCAACGGGCATCAGTACTGGTACTTCGTGGCAGATCAAGTATGCGCTCGATGCTGGCGCGAGAGGTGTCCTGGTGCCTATGGTGTGTCCATAATCGTGCTCAGCAAGAAGCGGGATACTTCCAACGATTTGCGTTACAGGTGTCTGATGCAGCCAAGGCCAGAGAGGTCGTTTCTGACAGCCGCTTCCCACCAGGTGGCAGGCGTGGCTTTGGCAATCCATTCACTCAAGACGTCTGGGGAATTAGCGCTGCAGAGTATCTCAATTCTGCAAACGAGCACATCACGATCATGGTACAGATCGAAACACCAGAGGCGGTCAATAACGTCGAGGAGATCGCTGGCGTCGATGGAATTGGTCAGAGTACAGTATTCATTCAAAGAACACTCCTGACATTTGTGTTATGAGTAGACGTCCTTTTCGTCGGCCCATACGACTTGTCGTTGGGACTTGGTTACCCCCCTCCATCTCCAGACCCCCATCCCGAGGTGGAAAAGGTCATTCAACACATTCTGAAGGCTGTCCATGCCAAGGGAAAGAAGTGGTATGAACTCGTTGAATTGGGATGCTTGTTCGATGTTCATCATGACGGCAGTGCCATCTATTGTAGTTCAGGAGCACAGTCGTACAAGCGTGCGCAAGAAGGTTTTGATATGGTCCGTCGTTCCTATTTGGAGTGGTATAGGGGTGCTCATACTGCCGGCCCTTATCAGATCAATGTGACCTCTGATTCGGGTGCCATGTCAGAGTCTCTCGCTCGTAACTTGATGGAGGCCATCGGCGGACAGTCGGGTCCTCGTACTTTCGGATACTGATGAGATTCGCAGATGAGAAGTAGGGAACAAAAACATGATGGAGGATGTATGATACTCTAAGAACAACGTTGATCACTGGTCTGAGAGCAAAGCCAGCCATTTATTGCGAGGAAACGGGCTTCAGAGGGCGGCGTGATTCGAAAAAATGGACTCGATGAAGTGAGAGAATAGACCCAGTTTATTCCAGATAAGAGGCGAGGCAGGAGGTGTAATCTTGTCACGACCTGCCGCGATGGCATAAGGTGGCGTTCGGCCAACTATTTAGATGACTGAATGCCTTCTACCTGTCTCGTAGAAGCATGCGACGTCTAATAACCTGTGGTTTCATCCTGACGGTTTCAGAGTGAGATCCCACCTCCCACCTCTGGGAAATTGTACCGCACAGTGACAACGTGCGGAAATGAGACCGCTAAATATCGATTATCGATTATCGATAGGCAGTGTCAAGGTAGTATTTGGTTGTCTAGCTTGATATATTCATTATCTCTTCGGGACATCCGGAGATAGTTCTGTCTCGTCATACCCGACATGTTCCGTGGCATGCGAACTTGGCAAGAGTTCCGAGAAAGAACCCGATCAAGTTTTTGGGACGGTTGATTGGGAATTAATTGTAAGCGGAGGTTGGCCAGAACTTGCGGCACAGGTACTCGTCAGATATCAGGTTTGTGCATCTAATCGTCCCATCCTCTGAGTTCCACAGCGAACGCAACTGCCGCTTGGGTGCATGCTGTGATAGAAGCAGTGTTAGTCGCACAAATAGACGAAACAGGCTTAAATGCACACAGAGTTCATCTTCTATGACCACCATGCGATCATCAATGGTACGAATATGATGTCCAAACTGGATAGCTCTCGATAGCGCACATCACGAGAATCTCGGCATGGTGCATGAAAGGTTATCGGAGATGCCACCCTGGCTACCTTGCAATAGTCTTCATCCTGAGGATATAAACGTAGCCATGACCTACAACAACTCCGCTCCTGTGACAATGAATACTACATAATCGTCTTCGTGAACTAATTGGTCAGTGAGGCATGGTCATTGTTGACAATGAACATCATCGTAAATGGCGTGCCCTTGTCCCAGACGGTAGTTCGTGAGTTGTGTTGACGATGCTCTTGAACTGAATTCTGGCACTAATATCTTTGCGCTGATGCACGTATTCCATGACGAAACCTTGGCTGCCCAAGAGACCACCGTTGAACCGATAAAACCCTCTGAGATGTTGGGGGTGAAATTGGTTTTGACAAGCGCGCAAGGAAAATGACTGTACTGGAGACATCGCCGTGAGCGCCAGGCCTGGGAAGAAAAGAAAGCTGGTAGTGGAAATCTAGCTGGAACACGATGACGGTGGGGGGCAGATTAATCGCGTGGTTCGGACTAGTCTGTGAGTGTGTTCGAAGTGAGGGACAGCGTTCAGCTGAGGGAAATTGTGAGTCAATATCTCGAGGGACAAATGAAAGTTGGTGCGCCTGCGAGGATCTAGCAGCACGTGATAAGGAAAAGAACGGGGTCGACAATCAACACTCATGGAAGTCATGTCTCAAGGAGCTTGTTAAAAATCCTCCGGGGGCTCTGAGCGCAATGATGGGCGCAGTAAGAACAGGCTAAGAAAGTTGTCAGGCCACCACGATTGTGCATCTACTTTATGAGCGAGTAAAACATTTCCTAGAACGATGTGTTGATTCGAAGTTGATCATCTTGGATGTACCAATCAGAATCATGGGATGAAAATAGATACATGCCCATACCCATGTTTGAAGAGGTCGAGTGGAAGAAGATTTCATGTCCGGTGAGATCCGTAAACAACTGGCCGTGATCCACATGGATTTAGAGAGTACGCCCTCGACGTGACGTGGTATATCAAGAGTCATTGAAGGTGAGGCATGAACAAGACCAATAAATAAACTATAAGAATTTGCAGTTGTGGGAAGTAAAAAGGCACCCTCCTGCATCCATGGATGACAAATCAATGTATTTATGTTTTGCAACACAAGTCTCACAAGAGTAGTAAGTAGTCACATATATATGATGAATACCCAGACTCAGTCTTAGGATCCAGTATAATCCTTTTCTTTTTCACTGATGAGCAGATCACAGACCCAAGCTTTGTCTGAGTGGGCAAAGCCTATAATGCTGTCTTATATGTACAGTCTGCACCTGGACCCATCCTTGTGTCCAACAACACAAACTACAACCCTGCAATGTGTTCTCCTGCACTATTAACCACTGCACCCTCAACTAGGTGGATATTTCAATTTTGCAGTTTGCCATCAAAGGTAAACACATGGGAGGGGTGGTATGTATCCTCTCTACAAGTTTAAGTACTTCAGACTTGAACTCTTTTGTTGCCACTGAGAATAATGGGTTGCACTTAAAGTTCTCTGAATCAGGGAGCAGATGCATTTCCTGGTAGTATTTCCAGGTTTTGTGATGCCATAGACAGCAGGGAGTATGAAAACAACTGTGACATGAAGCTGCAAGTTTTTCCATCTGCATAGGATAGGTGTTACATTATGACAGTACTAAATCAATCCCCAATGAGCTGAGGTACTTGATGAACCTGACTTGAACTCAATTTTTCATGAGTCTGTTGTACACAGCCACAGTACTGTCAGTTCTGAAACTTACACCACTTGATTCCACTTAGCACTGTCACTCTTGACCTGCAGAGAATTTTTTTGGCTTGTATCTCAGCTACAACAATCAAATCCCATAGAAACAAGATAACTCAATGTAGAATATCCCAGGGGAATTCAAAGAATTTTTTCATGTGGACTGCCCTGACACAACATCAAAATTCCTAACCATTCAACAAAGATGAGTTGCCTCACAGTGAATGACATCTCACTTTGCAAAAAAATAGCAAGAGAAATTATTCTACCTATCTTGTGCAGGGTGCATCAGCTCAGGGCCAGAAATGTTGTGAGCTAGACACCATTTTGCAACAGTAGTATGACACGGCAGGATTGGAAGAGCACACTGCGTGGGAACGATTTCTTTAAAAGGGAGTGTTTGTCAGCGAGCACAAGGGAAACCAACGACCCGTTGACGGGGCACTCTGCCTGCGAACCCAGTCTCGCGATGCCACCCGCACCGTTTAATTCACCACACAGCCAGCCGTCCTTCCCCGCTCTCTACCTCTACCCTCTCAACGATACCTTCGTTCCAAAGCACATCGCCCTCGTCGCAGGACAGCGCGTAAAGATTGGCCGTCAGACAAACGCGAAGACGGTCCCTGCAGAAAGAAACGGCTACTTTGACTCAAAAGTCCTCTCCAGGCAGCATGCAGAAGTATGGGAGGAAAATGGAAAGGTATCTTGGCCTCAACTTTAGTCTTCTCTCCCTTCACCACGCCTACCCAGATCTGCATCAAAGACGTCAAGAGTTCCAACGGTACCTTTATAAACGGCGAGCGTCTCAGCCCAGAAGGCGTTGAGTCGGAACCCTTTGAACTCAAAAACGACGATATCGTGGTATGCTTTCTCCACTTTCTTCCCGCTTTCCCCTCCCAAGCCACATTCAGGAATTTGGTATCGACATCATTGGCGAGGACAACAGAACCACCATTCATCACAAGGTTGCCGCTCGTGCTCTTTGCGTATTCACAGAAGAGGACTTCCAGGATGCCGCTCGTGTAGAGCGCACTCAAAATCCCCCGTCCGTTCCCGGTGGTCCTTCCCAGCCGAGCACCTCCTCTACCGCTTCCCAGTTCTCGTTCTCCCAAAATCAAGCAGCTCCTCCCGTCCAACGTAGACCGACCCTCCCATCTCAAGCTCTCGGTGGCATGGGCGGCATGGGTGGCAGCATGCGACCCCCTGGGAAGAGTGGTCTTAGTTTCGACCACATCCTCAGCCGTCTGCAGTCCGAGCTCCAGAAAAGTCGCGAAACTGGTGCGGAACTCCACTCCTTGACGACTGCCATGAACGACATCCACGACACCTTGGGTGGTACACTGGCAAGTGTATGCTTGTACTTGTCAATACCGCGCTAATGACGTCTCGCCAGCCGTCTAACCTGCCCCACTTTCCAGCGAACCTCCCCCCTGTTCGTTCCCCGCAACAACCACAACCAGCGCATGAGCCTGCTCAACCAGTAGATTCCGGATCTGTTCCGGCTACCGTTCTCAACGAACTTCGGACGCAGCTTCATGAGACCCAAGCATCGTTGGCAGCGCACGTCGACAAGGTTCGCGCCCTCGAAGACATGCTCGCCGAGCACGAGGCCATCAAGGTCGAGGTCGCCTCTCTGCGTGAGGTCATGGATGAGCGTAAACGTGAGCTGGAAATCTCCCGGCATGCCGCAAGTTCACCCTCCGGACACCACGACGCTCAACATCATGCCGACATGCGGAACGGTAGTTATCAGACCGACGACGACGACGCCTCTAGTATTCACACCATCACCCCCCATGGTCTGGAAAGAGTAGATGAGGAAGACGAAGACCAGCTGGTACCCGAGGACGAGGATGCCGAAGAACATCGCCGTCGCCGAGAGGAACTTGGCCGCCCGCGTACGCCTGAGCCAACTGGCATGGGTATGGTAGAAGATGACGACGACTCGCCGATCACGAAGCGTGGGCACCGATCAGCATCGCCCCTTCAACAGTCACATGACGCCGCATCGGCCGCCATTGACGAATTGGCTGGACGTCTGTCAGTGCTCAGCGGGCGAATAGATACGGCAGTGGAGTCCAATAACTCGCTTCAAGCGCAACACACTGTCGCTCAGACGACGATCTCACAGCTACAAAGCAAAATCACGGCCCTGGAAGAGCTCGTACAAGCGACGCAGCAACAACTCCAACAACAAAACACGGCCCAAGAGGCTGCTCAGGCGGAACTCCTCAAGGCTGCTCGTGAACCTGCTCGGTCTGAGCGCGAATCGCTAACGGCGATGCTAAACGAGTGGAAGAAGACCGTGGAGGGTCAGTGGAGTGTCATCCAGGAAGAGTGGTCACAAGAACGGGAGAGGCTGAGCAGGGCCAAGGACGAGTGGGAGAACCGCGCTCGAACACTAGAACTGGGTCTCGATGCCAAGATCAACTCGAGTGTGGCTTCGTTGACTGCATTGCACCGGTTCCCGAACGGAGACATCAAGATCAACGGCGGAGGTGGCCTGGTAACGCCACCAAGTCCCGTGAGCGTGGCGTCGAATTCGGGACGAACAAAGTCGCGCCGGCGTCGATCAAGTTCGTCTCGAGGACGGTCACGGTCAAGTTCTCCTATCTCATCCATTGAGATGATAGAAGGCATGGTCAATGGGGATCAGGAAATTGGGTCGAAGTCCGGTTCACGACGTGTTTCGGATCAATTCCGAGGATCGCGATCACCATCTCCGTCAATAGCGGAGAGCGAACCTGAGTCGTGTAGCCGGGTACTCGAGCGTGGTAGCCAGTACCCGATCACGCCTGACCCATCTGTCAAGCACTCGCCTGAGCAACCTTTGATGAATGCCCCTGCGGTCATTGTGGGGTCGAAGGCGGACATGCCGCTGCGGGCGTCTGGGGCTGTTGGTTATCTCACGGTCTTGCATGTGTCCTTGTTAATAACTCGTTTCTTGCAGTTCCAAGTGAATTTGACGACGGCTGTGGGTGTGTTGGTTGTTAGTATTGCGACGGCCGCGGTATTATGGCGAGTGAAACAGGACTAGGACGACAAAAAATGTATGGAATCTCCACGGACGGTTCTCGGAGTCGCTATGACCCAGTCTTTCTTCTCTTTTAATCGCCGTCGGATTACTTTACCACCCTTTTTTTCTTCCCTTACTGTTCTCGACTTTATTTGTGATTTGTGAATAAGTATGCAACCCCCTGTTCCTCATGATGACAGCACGGCCGTGTCCGTTTTCCCTTGTGCCCTCTCATGGAACTCACATGCACGGCGATACCCATGTGCCTGCCGGGAATACATAATAGAAGTAGCCTGGTGAGTCAGTTGGCTGACAGATTTTATGTAGGTGAGCCCAGTGAGGCAAGTCTCCTTCAGCCGGATTTGTCAGCCGGGTGGTCTCGCCATCCACCCGAATCAATTGCACCACCGCGATGCTGAATGACATAAAAACCCCTCCCTTTCTCATTTCCTCTAGATCCGAACTTTCCTCCCTCCTCCTTACTATACAATGACTGTAGTAAACGGCGTCAACGGCGTCCACAACGGCCCCCTCAAGAGACAGCCCTCCTATGTCGACGGCTTTGGCACCCGTGCCATCCACGTCGGATCGGAAACAGACCCAGAAACGGGTGCAGTCATCCCTTCCATATCCCTGAGCACCACCTACAGGCAGGACGGCGTTGGGAATCACAAGGTACGTCCTTGCTCGTGTGACTCCCCTGTGGCCCATGCATGACCCCATTGATATCCAGGGTTTTGAGTATTCCCGTTCGGGAAACCCCAATCGTCAAGCGCTCGAGACAACGCTCGCGGCGTTAGAAGCTGGTGCTGCCTATGCAGTCGCCTTTGCCTCGGGCTCGGCCACGACGGCCACTCTCGTGCAAGCTGCTGGCCCGAATGCTCACATCCTCAGCGTCAACGACGTCTACGGCGGCACGTTCCGCTACATGAAACGCGTCGCCTCCGAGATCCAGGGCATTGAGACATCTTTTGTTGATCTCGAGAACGCCGGTGAGGATGCCATTCGTGCCGCATTCCGACCCAATACCAAGGTACGTTTTGTCAGCCTCGTCAGTACACTCTGGCTGACGTCTATCATGTAGCTTGTCTGGATAGAAACGCCCACAAACCCGACGCTCCGGATCGTGGATATAACCAAGATCGTCGCCCTCGCACGAGCACATTCATCTCGACCGCTCGTCGTGGTCGATAACACCTTTTTGTCACCGTTCTACCAATCCCCGCTCCTCCTCGGCGCTGACGTTGCCGTGCACAGCCTGACAAAGTACATCAATGGTCACTCCGATGTGGTCATGGGCGCCGCAATCCTCCCCGCTCACCACGCCGCGCTCGACCAAAAGCTCCGTTTCCTCCAGAACGCCCACGGGGCGATCCCGAGCCCGCATGACTGCTGGCTGGCCCAGCGCGGCGCCAAGACGCTCCATCTGCGAATGAAGGCGCACGGAGTGAATGCACTGCGGGTCGCTCAGGCGCTTGAGCGGTCAGCGTTCGTGGAGGAAGTGATATACCCTGGGCTAGCGTCTCACCCGCGGAACGCAATTGCGTATCGCCAATTGGCGCCACACGCCAAGCGGTTCGTCGATGCACTTCGATACGATGACGACGACGACGCCGACGAGGCAGGGTCGTTCCCTTATGGCGGTATGGTGTCCTTCCGCATTCGCGGCGGCGCTGAAGAAGCAGGGGCGTTCTTGAAGGCGACGCGGTTGTTCACATTGGCCGAATCGCTGGGCGGTGTGGAGAGTTTAGCTGAGCTGCCTGCCCAGATGACGCATGCGAGTATACCCGAGGAGGAGCGCGCGGTACTTGGGATAGGGGATAATCTGATACGGTTGTCCGTTGGCGTGGAGGAGGCGGAAGATTTGGTACGGGATGTAAGGCAGGCGCTGGAGTCAGCGATCGGTGGACCCAAGCTTCAGCGGGTCAACGGCAATGGACATTGACGCATCTCGATAGATGACGAGGGCGGCGTTGTGGACGAGTTCCGCGGATGTTCGCTTGTTATCAATCACGTGGAATTTGCTCTCATAGACAGTAGTGTACTTATTAATCAACATCATTGGAGCCCGTTACTGCGGACGAGGGTGACTAACCTTAAACTGGAGCCCAGGATGCCATAGAAGCAGGATGCCAAGCAAGGTGAGAGCAGTTGCGGAGATCATAAAGCTCGAGAGTTACATTGAGATCCGAGGCATGACAACGGGGGTGCCCAAGGATGCCAAGTGAATAAGGCATGACCCATTTTGCGGAGTTCATGACCGGGCGAAGCGAACGCCTTCAAGGGGTTGTCTATCCTCTTTTCAGGATCATCCCACACGCTTAATTTGTCGGTCCGTTATACCACGGGATTACCAGATACGAGAATGTGTGCATCGGGAAAAATGGTACCCAACGCCTTAGGTGCTTTACCTTTTATTTCACACAGCGTATGGGTGCGGCAAATATGTTGCCGCATGAGACTTTGGACTTAAGTTTGGTAGTCAGAGTGTCTGTGAACGACATCAGAACATGGCGAGACTCCGGGACTCAAACGACGGACACATGGAGTGTATGTATTAGGGAACGTTGTGTGGTAGAACTGGCGAGTTTCGGCTCGTCAGACCGGTAGGCCCGTGGTATGCACTTCACCAAGGATCGGATGCGGGGCTGTCATGATAGCATTCTTCTGTGAGCAACCCATTGTTCGTGAGATATGTGTGTTTTCCTATCTCATTCGCCGCCGCTGATGATTGCCTCCCCCCGTCTAAAAACAGAGGAGAAACAGAGAGCACGGATCGATGAGTGTTTCCCAACCATCGTTGCTAAACGACAAGGACGGACTGTGAGGGTCGTTGCCCTGGAGTTATCTCGAGGGTGAGCTGAGTAGGGTAGTGACCATCGGAGAGCAGAAAGATGGTACCCACAGACCGTCACGCAAGCAATTGGGTGTACGGTCAACCGAGTCGTGATTGAATAACCTACCTAGGAGGGTTATCTGAGACAGTTTAGTACCAGATAATTGTGCGAGATGGCGAAAGAGACGAGGTGCGATTGCCAAGCCGCAGACCATGCATCCAAAAAAAGTCACAGATAGTGGGTGTAGCCTGGTAGTAATAATGATGGAGGTTTTCTTCTCCTCGAGAATAAACTTGTAACAAGGGATCCAAGGGACTCTTTGTCAGCGTGAATACTGGGACACTGACTTCATTGCAAGAAACAAATTTGCTGTGGCTCCCAGACTCCACAGGAGGAAAAGGCAAAGTCACTGTTTTAGCAATGGCTCATCTGTCATTCTAGCAACAAGACATTGACTAGTGAGATGAGTGTCATTCCAAGGTGAGGATGGATGTAAACTAGGCATCTGTGTCACCCAATACGTTACTTATTAGTAATGTATGGCTTATGTCATGCTCTTACTAATCAGGTGGATTTTACTGTGGTTTGGCACATATTGACAATGACACCATAAATATTATTATAGTAAAAGTCTAAGGCCTTTTGAATCTGGGCAACTAGCATATATTTAGCCTTGAGCTTTAATAAACTTCAAGCCAGCATCAAAATGGGGGGGACAGGCTAAAAATGGCTACATACATTTTCAAACTTTGTTTTACAAGTAGGATCCATTTTTGGAACCATTTGCAACAGACATTTCTTGTTTAGGTTTTCAGCAACCTGACTGAAGATTGTATCCTTGAAATTATTGTTGCCTGCAGATGCATGTTAAAAAAGAAGTCTGATAAACTCATTGGTTTCTTCAAGAAACCATGTGGCATGAGGGGAGCATGCTTTCTTTGTTCTAGTCTTTCCTTTACCACTACTATGTACATAGAACTATAGAATACTACAGTTGTTTACTGGCACTTGAAACAAATACCTCTAGAGCCTGAATTCTAGTGACAATGAGCAACCCAATTGTAATAAACAATGGTATATATATCCAGCATTGGACAGCAGTAGAATTGAGGGTTCTGCAATGTAACCTCAGGTATAGATTAAGATCAAGTCTTTAGAATATAGGTAATCACAACTGATCTAAGGGCACACAGAAATCATGGCATAAAAAAATGATAAAATACTATGTAGAAAGGTGATACTTTTCCATCTAAACTACTACAAAGATTGATTATAGCCTAGTGTGTTTGCCAGAGCAATGCTGGTCATTCAGGTTCTGAAAATGAAAGTTGTCACAGTGATATGTCTAAAATGGAAACATAACTGATGGTATTGGTCATTGCAGAAAATCAGTGTTTGAAAGCCTGGAGAAAACACCACTTACCAATGGGGTGAGTGAAGTCTAGGGCCCAAAGGCAACACTCAAAGCAGGCAGACCAAGCAGAAGGCCTGGTATATGCAATGAAGCTGCATTAGGAGGACCTGCAGAAGCCTGAGAAGGAGTGAAGAAGTTTGTGCATTCTTTGTTGAGAGGCTGAAGAAGAGATGAAATGTCTTGAGAAGAGAGACATGACCCTCAGTCATGTCACACTAAAAAGGTGGTTAGATGGTGGAAGAAGTTGTCAGAAAGTGAATGAAGAAAATCATGAATGGCTTACTCATGAAGAAGAAAAGATGGTCATTAACTACTGCCTAGAGCTGGCACAGCAAGGATTTCCATTCTCCCATGAAACCCTGAAAATTCATGTCAATTCCATACTTTGAACTTGGTTGGGAAATGACTTCCCTGATATAGGAGTGGGGAAGCAATGGACCCAGCACTTTTTGACACAACATTCAGACAAAATGAAAACCTACTGGAGTTCTCCTCTGGACAGTAATCAGGGATGAGTAGTAAATGAAAACATGCACACTGCATTCTTTGACCTGCTCAAAGATATAATCAATACAAAGAAGATTGATGAAGACTGTCTTTGGGGAGCAGACAAGACTGGATTTCAACCAGGGCATGGACTGAGGCATTGTGTTATTGGGCCTACAAAGCAGAAGATGCAATATGGGCAAAGTGATGGAAGCAAAGAAACCATTACTGTTCTTGTTGCAATCTGTGTGAATGGCAGTAGTATTCTTCCAACTGTGATTTACAAAAGCAAATCATTCTCAACAAACTGGCATTAGGATAATGCACTCCAGGCATTGTAAGTGACAATTTTGAACATCTATTCATTAACTTACATTATAAAGAATCGCACATATCAAGAAAGGATGGATTGATGGTGTGGGAGTTCCACACTCTGTGGGCTTGTAGGTGCCATTTCAGTGATTGTTACAGGTGTCTCTTCTTTTTCTCTCATTCTAGCACTGCCTCATGCTGCTTCAGTAGGTCTATGTCTCATTGCTATACGTTTCCATTACTACAGACACTGCCTTCTTAGTCATCCTACTTTCTGATGACTCAGTATCCCACACAGCCCCATCTGCCTTATTTATACTCCTAGCCACTACTACCCTTACTAGTGACAGAGTCACCTATCCTAGGAGACAGCTTCTCTGTCCGCGGCACCACCTTGACGCCCTTGTCACACCACGTGATCGAACACGCACAGTGTACCCATCGTATACCAAATCCCGGCGTAGGGGGAGAGCCCCTATTCCTGGTCGTATGGCTAGAAGGCTCCTAGCCGTAAACCCACCCCATGTACACCCTCCCCAAGGTGGTCTAGAGTCACGAGCACTCAAGTCACATCTACATGTGGCGCAATCCACCCTGGCAGTAGCAAGGGTAGATGGTCATACACATAGGCGCAGTTAGGGCAGCGGTCAAGCCCTCTGATGAGACCTTTCGCACAGTCGAAACTGCTGCCCAAGCGCCTGAGTTCGAGCCAAGCTGGTGCCGAATAGTTTGGGTTTGGTGTACCTAGCCAACGACCTGCGTCCCTGACGCAGGCCACCAGATAGTAGCCAGCCCTCAAGTCCCTTTCTTGACTTAAGTAGTTACACTTCCATGTATGTAGATTTTCACGCTTGTTTTACGCAATTCTACATTTAACTTGTGTCCTGGATTTGTGGCTCAGTCCCACATCTCTAAGTAAGTGGATCCTGAGTCCTCAGTCATCCCTCCTTTGTCCTAGTTACCTCCAGACACAGTGCCTTTTCATGAGTGCCTCCTGGAGTCACTGACCACAGGTTCTACGTTATGTATAACAGCGATATTCTGACTTCATAGGTTCCTTGCCATTCTGCAGCAAGACCATCTGAGTGTCCAGAGTCCATCCATGTGGGTCTGGATTTTTATTCTGTATAATTCCGCCCGCAGACATTGTCTGGAATTTTTGAGACTTATAGGATTTTTACCTTAGTGATTGGTGACCTCACATGACATTACCAGATCATTTATTTGACATCGCTTAGCCTGCCAACCCTTGTGGCAGTTCGCTTTTTTCTCATACTTTACCATTTTCAGTCTAGGGTGTGCCATGACTATAAAAATTGTCCATTGGACTTTAAATAAAAAGTTTTCCTCTCTTCCTCAGTGTCAGTGTCTGGGGAGCACTTCAGGTGACTGCCGAGGTCTTTTCCCTTCGTTTTCCTTTTTCCTGCATATTCCAGATCTTTCAGAGGTTGGAATACTGCTTTCTGTGGTTGCTGGTGACCTGGAAGTGTCTGGGTCATCCACATTTGCCTGCTAGACAATACTTGTTACGCAGTACATTAAATCCTGTGGTAAGTCACTCCAGGAGGCACTCACGAAGAGGCGCTGCGTCTGGAGACTTCTAAAGACGAGAGGAGGACCAGTAGAGGTCCGCTAAAGCACTTACTTAGAGTGAAGGGAATGGCCTTCACACAAGGACACGAGATAGAACATATAATTGCGTAGATCAAGCGTGGGAAAACTACATACATGGAGGCTACGGTATATATTGTGAACTGAGTTCACATAAGGGTAGGTCGATAGAATAAGAAGGAATAAAGAAGAACGCGAGAAGCTGTGTGGGTGAATGGGGATACAGGGTCGCTACCAGAGAAGCGATCAAGGAGACAATGTCCATATAGAGAACATAGGAAGGGCTAAATAGGGAGACGACCTAGACTGATGACGTGCCATAAGGAAATAGAGTGGGACAACTGTAACATTACCCCCTTCTTACGTTCGAAGTTCCATTTTCGAACTTAATCTCTTGCCCCATATCCAGGGGATCCAGTGGTGTTGCTATATGCCGAGTCGTCCCATGGGGTATCCTCTTCTATATTGTCCGCAACCAGAGTGGGAGATGAAGGGGAGGAGGAAAGTCGTTCCACCAAGGGAAGGGAGTTACGTTCCCTGACCATGATAGTATAAGCGCGTCCATCGCCAGGGGTGAGGCAGAGTGGGTTATTAGGGCCGTAGTCCGGTGGTTGGTAGTCCGGAGGAGTGGGTGGGAGGCCTAAGAAGGAGTAGCGAGGACGTGCGTCATTGGATGGGGATGGAGAGATGTTGACGTGTAAGATGGTGGGGTTGGGGACGACGGTAGGGCTTTGGTTACGAGTAGGGGGAATGGGTGAGGTGGTTTGGGATCGAGGCGGGGGAATGATGGGGGATGAAGGGGTAGTGGGGATGCGAGTTTGTCCGAAGGTGCGAAGGGAGTTGTCCAAGTCAACTACGGTTGTCAACAGATGGAGTTGATGCATGGCGAAGAGAAGTCTGTGGTCTAGATCAAGTTGAAGATGGGTGAGGGCAGAGACGAAGAAATGGTGTTCTGCCTCAGAAAGGTTGGGGTGATCCCTAAGGAAAGATGAGAAGGAAATGAGTCGGCGTTGTATTAAGAAAGCAGAGAGAAGAGAAAGAAGAGGAGAGTCGGTATTCATAAGGTTTTCCAGGTTGGTAATGAGTCTGCTATTGGAGAGGGTGAGTCCGAGCAATATGAGATCTGCTTCCTCGGCAGGCTCTTGAAGGCATTTAGCATAGGGATTCAGGGTTGACATGATAGGGTGACGGAGAGGATGATAGCGGTGATGACGGCAAGGGCGCAGAGGATTCCTATGACGATGTAAAGGAGGAAAAGTCGATGAATAGTCCAAAAGGGTTTGGGGATGGGGTGAATGGAAGGAAGGGATTCAGTTGCGGACATGCGAGGGGGGTACTTCACGTAGAGACACCACGTCCTCTTTAGAGAGTTAATCGATTCCATGGTCCGTCTTATATTATGACAGGAGGTGGGCGGAGTGTCGGAGGTTAGATTCAGGTTCCCAAGTATTCTCGGCGGAGGAATAGCCTTTCCATGCGACCAGGTACTTCCGACTTCGTCCGATGTTTCTATGGGAGATGATCCGA
>JBBPTY010000450.1:562-17917 GCA_038094335.1 Tylopilus aff. striatulus | reverse complement strand
GGAATTTCCAGAGGCCACCATGACGCACAGCAGTTGATGGGGCAGTATATCCTGTAGTGCCACTCGACGTTGTGTACAACACAGAACACAAGATGCTCACTGGCCAGGACTACAAGGAGTTTTTTTTCAGGATTGGAAGCAAAGACACAATTCCGAGTCTGCCAGGATGTTTGAAAGTTTGCGGTGACAACTTGATATTGGAACTCGACAACAAAAGCCTTTGTCATCTTTTTTTCATCTTTTTTGTTGTCCCAGCGAGCTTGCTGCGCTTACGACGTGAGCATAAGTACAAAACGAGCGATTATCGATCAATACACTTCATCGGTGTCACTCATCGAATGCCGCCGGTATGGCAAAGGATAGGGCTCTATGCTTGATATGTACCGGCGTAGTACCGCTTGGGAGCGACAAATATGCAGGAAAGGAGACTGTGCGGCTCGGTTGGTCCGTGGGAGCACACCCACTTTCGGGTCCCTGCTAGCTTCTCCTGGGAGAGAAGCCTCCTTGTCTCCCCATCCACCTTTACCCAAGCAGCTAACCAGCTCGTCCCAGGTCGCGCATGCACACTCCATCGTGGTCACTTGGGGTACACCCTCCCGGAGGCGTATGCCTGGGATCAAGTTGCTACCCCTGCACACCAGATCGGTTCGCCCAGTTGAGTCACTGCCTCTGTCAACTCCTCAGACGTCGCTGCTGGGAGCTCCCTAAAGGATGTCGGTCGGGGTAGCGGTAGCCCCCTGACGAGAGCTTTCGCAGGCTCGAAACCGCACCCTCCCGACTCCCTACCCGCCTTAACTACCCTACAGGCCCTTATCTTAGGAGACGAGCGACTGAGGGATGCTCAATCGAGCTCGATGGTCCAGCACCCCCTCTTTTGCACACTGACCTTGCACCAAGTAGCCTTTGGTTGCCTGGTCCCCCTGTTTCACGTGCCGAGCTCGGACTGCCATTGGACATCCTCGCATTCCAACACATCTTACTACGCAATGATGCCAACCTGATTAACTTGGCAGCCTTCGCTAATGGATCCCGCAGGTATCTCCATTCTTTGCTGACACCCCGCCTGGTGGTATTCAATAGTATCCGTCCTTTTTCCCTCCCTCCCGTATGACCGCCCATCCGCATCGCGATTGGTCTATTCCCGCAGCGGCAGTCTTGTTAGGCGGCAGGAAGTTCCATGCTCACAGCGTCAAAATCCATGCAAGAAGATTGAAGAACACATAGCTGCACGACCGAGGACGACCTTGCACACAGGCACGCAAACTACTCCTACGTACTTCCGATATACTTTCCAGCAGCAGCACCAGTTTACTCCTGGAAATAGATAATGGACCCGTAGAAAATTCGTGAGTTCCGCAATCACAGTAAACCAAACCCTCCATTAGTGCTGTACGATTGGACCTCTGCCCCCGCCACTTTGTTTCTGCCAAGCTAACCCACGCCATGGATTTCCCTCTGACAAATCACCGGTATCGAAGCTGTCAAAGCTGTATTTATCAGCGAGGGAAGCTACCTCGCACAAGGAGAGATCATTGCGTGGGGGAATGGGAAACGCAGAGGCCTCCAAGAGCGAACATAGCTCACGCCTCGCCTCGTCACAACCACTCTGAGTTGTAGTAGTACACGCCTTGGGGATAGATGAAATAGGAATGTCGGTCTTGTCGGAGATTGTCTTCTCATTGCGTGCCCACCATTTCTTCGAGTCCTCCGGAGCGTCAAAATGGGTGAGGACCAAGGCTATTGGGGCATGACCGTGGAAGAAGTCATCTTTAATAAGGCGATACAGATTGCGAAGCCAAGGGCTGTTAGATCTAATTTCATCCTTGCTAGCGCAAAGAAGAACGAAATAGACGCCGCCACAAAGGTTCCGCAAGACGGTGTGAGCCTGTTCGTAGGGTAGATGTGGGTCAATATCCCCCCTCTGTGGAAGGCAGAACCCCATCGTATCCCAGAAAATGAACGCCCTATTCCCAATGCATATTTCGTAGCGTCCTGGCTCTTTGGTGCAAGGTTCGATGCCTGTAGACACGGGTGCAATTTGTTTTTGAGCAAGGAGGTTGATAAGGGAGCTTTTGCCACACCCAACAGCACCGAATAGCACGACATTGATGTCAGTTTGACTTAAACCCGGGTCAGCTATCGGTAAGATTATCACGAAACACACATACCTCGGCTTCAACAACTGTTCAAGGGGGCGCTGAGAAAAAAATAGCACTTCTTTAGCAGAGGGCCGGGTTTCGGGTAATTTTGGAGACCAGCATCGCTCCAGGAAGTTCCAGAGACCATCAGCCAGGACAGGCCATGGTCGGCGCGGCGGGCTTTGGCATTTTTCCATCCCTCGTTCAAACTCATCATTTATCCAAGGGGGCTTCCCAGAAAGTATCTGTCCTTCCTGATCAGAAACTTGAAAAACCAGAATAGAAATGGTTAAATGCGACGCACAAAGAGAATAATACAGCCAAGCGAGTATATATCGCCTCGTAACGCATGATTGTCTTTGAGGTTTGGGTATAGGTCCGGGTGCAATAACTCCGGCGCAACCCACTGTCTCGCTCCCGGGCGGACAGACTCAGTCCAGAGGTAAGTCAGCTGTTCTTGTTTGGAAAGTGTCTGAGAGAAGCCAAAGTCTGTGATTCGCGGGTTATGTTCACGATCGATCAGAATATTCCCCTGACAAATGTAAGAACCAGCATGTCATTGAATAACTAATGTCACGTACCGGGTGGAAATCCCCATGAATGATGGACTCCGAATGTACTGCAAGATCATGTCATACCGAGAAAAACATTAGTGCCCCCGACACATACGGTACTTTAACCCGGCTGCCGTCCCTTGAATCTGCAAAAAAAGCCTTTCTAGATTGATAGAATTTTGAGGTTCTTATGTACTCACAAGTTGGATGCGTTTGGGGGGCAATAGCGTACTCTCTTTGAGATACTCGTCAAGGGTTCCATTTTGCATCCACATGGAAACCATGCACCAATGGTCAGACGCAAAATCTGCCCCACGGGCCTTGCCAAAAAGCGGGACGATGTTAAAGTTGTATAATCTTTTCCACAATCCTAATTCACGTCTCATTTTCTACAGGTACCCTGAGAGTTAGTCAAATGTTTCACAGCGGAAATTTATCCCTGGCCTACCCGTAGGAACTCCGCTTTCTCAGCTGCAGGAAAGTTGCGAGGAAAATTGATGGCCTTGATCGCGACCTGTTACAAAGCCTGGTTCAACTCGGCTCTTCATGTAGGTAAAACAATGTTTACCGTGCCCCCTTGCTTACACAAGCAAGAATATACGGTTCCAAAAGAGCCGTGTCCAGCCAGACGTTTCGTTTCCAGCTGAAAGGTATCAGTGAGATCGAATAAGTCAGCTACCTTGACTGGTAAGTTCGAAGGTGTAGCCTGTTCACTGTAGAACCACGAGTCAATCCTTAAATGACATAAAGAAAGGGAATATACAGTGAGCCGTACACCAGATGCATCTGATCCAGATTCAGTATTATCAATCGTGGGGAATGACAGAAGTGCTAGACTTTGTGTGCGGTTTCACTGGTGGGGGGGCTATAGCTCTGAAAACGAAATTGATTGCAATTTATACGGTTAGGCACTTTTTGTATACAATGTTTCAACCCACATTATCACCCGCCATGGAAGTTTGTTTCAAATTACAGGATACTCACCTTAGCATTCACATCATACTTCCCAGGGAACTTGCCAATAGGTGTGTACACAGCATGGTCTCCATCGGAGAATCTAAACGTCCGTCCCACACACAATCAGCACATCTGGGGGGCCAACACGAACGACGACTCACTATCTGGTAATGTGCGGTTTTCAAATAACACACAGTAGCGCTCAGAGGCTGGGGATAAACCTAGAACCCTGAAAATGCAATATTCTATCCATAGATTGTCGGCTTCCTTGGACCCTGCATGTTCCAATGCTGCGCATTGGTGTATTAATTCATGCAACAAAGATGACTGCTTCTTCGACATACCACCATTAATCTCCGTTGGTGGGCTGGATACACATTTCAATATAGGAGGCTTGTTTATTGTTGCTGTAAGAATGGCCTCCAGGTTGTCTATAGTTTCTTGTGATGATCAGAGATACGAGACACCAATTGACAATTTCCACACCTCTGCAAGTATATTATGTCCTAGAATGACAAAGTGAGAACAAAAACCCTGCCAGTGTGATACAACAGACGTTTTAGAATTCACATAATGTGAGGACCAAACATTTGCCCCATCTAGTTCTGAATAGCATCCGAACATGGGGGGTCAAGGTGGTAAGGGCAGCCCTGGCGATGTCCTGACCTGCTTGGTTAATGATTACTTCATTCGTCCACGATGTGGGGTGCGGTGACTAGCCCTGTCCAGGTCACATTTTTCTCCCTGTGCTGTGCTACCCAAAGGCAATGGCGGTACAGATGAGGTCATATCCATGTGAACTTAAGGAACCATTCTGATGCATAGAGGGTCTGTATAGATTCTGTGGTGCGTGATTAAGGTGATTAGATGGATGGATTGTGGATGTGGTGAACCCTGGGATCGGTATTGGACGATGTGGCGGCTATCTTACAAATCGTCAAATACAGTGTGGTATGTGGTAAAGGGGGATGATGCCATGAAGACATTGGGTTGGACCAACTCATCCAATAGTTGCAGGGAGCACCCAATGCCCTGACTCTCATGTCAGCATTTGGCGATGGCAAGCTTCGTGTGAATAAATGGGACTCTCACGCTCACTCAGACTGGCATGCTGTGTCACACTGATCTGGCGGCCACTCCCTTTAGAACATCCTTTCTACGTTTACCATGTTTAATTTCCCCACCAACAGATACATTTATTAGCTATGCCGTTATCAACCCACTTGTCCATTGGCTTGACCAGAGAGTCATAGGTGAGGTCAACCACATGTTATATGAGTGTCCCTTCGAAATAAGTTCATATTTTCACATTGTCAGTTCATTTCTTCTCCACTACTCTTCCATGCTATTTTCTTCTTCCATATGTGTGATAACAAAGGTATATGTCACCTGATTACGTGCCAGTTCGAAAGGTTTGTTGCACCAGGGTCATTCAAATTGATGCAGAAAGCATGGCTGAACGAGACTAGCTTTGGGACTCTAACACGTGTACGACACTAGGACAACACATGATGTCTAAATTGTATGACCCCCAAGTGAACAGTGGATGTCAAAAACCCATTACGAGTGTAGCTGAGGTATGGTGGCTGAAACTTGCTTCAGCTTGAACCGGCACAACAGTAAATCTCTCCATAGGGACACCACCTGGCTGGCTCAGGACACATTTGATGTGAACAACGTCCATCATGTTATGGACATGCAGGCGGCCTCAATCCGGCTAACGGCCATGTGGGTGCCTGACGATGGCAACCTAGTGACGGAAATAAGCACGGGCATAAATATAGAGGTAGACCCGAGTTTGCTGGTGAGCACTTGGACTCAGAAAATAAATGCCTTGTGTATCAGGCGCGGGTGTTTCCATATATTATGTGGACACCACAATCATCAGGCCCGAATGGCACGGTTTTTTTTGCTCGTAATCACTCAAGTCACATAGCTTTGCAATGTGGAAACCACTCTCAGGAAACATGCGGGAGCTGCCATTCAAAGATCTGTTAGAAAGTTGTAGTCGCTGAGATCGTAACTTGCCGGCGAGGCGCGACGGAGCGACGGCGATTATCTGTGATAACGGACAAGATGCGACGATACGACTAGTAACTACAAAAGGGAAGGTACTGTATAGTTCTTATGTAAGCAGTATCGTAGCGAGCGAATGATTCTAATTCTACAAGATCTGGATCTGAAACTGCAATTTAAATCCGAGATTTTTCCAGACAAGACGGCAGTCAGCATGCGATCTGTCTATTGACCTATTCGGAGTGCTATTGATATTTCCGAAGGTTTTAGAATGAAATTTGTATGGAGCAGGCGAAACTCATATCAGCATTATGGCATTGACCGTTGGGCCATCTCTCCTCCCCTGCATTTTGCCAGACCAGACACATAATCCCTCGTAAGCTTTTAGCTTCCTATACTGCACACGGAAACTGAAGCGAGCCTTGAATATTGAATGCAGGTAATAGTCCCGCGAAATTCTTCCTCGTTCTTCGTGGGTCAGTACAACGATTTTGTGGGTTCCGCCGCAAGAAAGGCTTCAGAAATGCTGTTTCTAAATACTCTCTTTCGTACTGTTAGGAGGAAAAATACTCCGCTGAAGCTGCCTGTGAGGAGTCGTGCATCCTTAATGTTTTACTTCAACTAACACAAAGAATAAAGTCGTCCCGTCCTATCGCTGATGCCTTCGCCGAATATATTAACAATGAAATTCCTACCCGCTTCATTGATACATCAACGATGCATTTCGTCTCACGGAGGGACCTTTTTCGTGTCCTCCAAGACGACATCGCCAATGTAACCGAGGAACAGATTAAAGAGCGAATTGAAAACTCCCAATCCAACCCCTTTGCCACCTACCAGCCCCGTCGTGAGACTATTCTCAGACAGATTATCCAAGAGATAGTCAAGTACGTTGTCCTATCCCATCGCTGGGACGAGGTTTCTGGTGAACCCCGCTATCAAGACATGACTTCCGGAAAACGGCGAATAGCGCGGTTCAAGAAGCTCGTCCATTTCTGTGAGACAGCTCGAAAACTAGGATACAGATTGGCATGGGTCGACACCTGTTGTATAGAGAAAACGAACGCAGCCGAGCTCAGTGAAGCGATCCACGCGATGTACAAATGGTATGCCAACGCCTCCCTTTGCATCGTCTACCTTGCAGAATCCACATCATGCATTGATTGGGTGCGCGAACCATGGTTTACCCGAGGCTGGACCCTGCAGGAGCTCTTGGCTCCCAGACAACTCAAGTTCTATAACAGGAATTGGCAGCCGTTCACCACCTCAAGTGTAACCGATGACAGACAGTCGGAAGACGATATCATCCCCCATCTTGTCAAGATCACCGGCATCACTAGAGCAGTGCTCACTGCCGACAACAGTTTTGGAGTCCAGGATCAGACTTTCTGGGAGATCATGTCCTGGGCGTCCAAGCGACAGACGACTCGCATAGAAGACAGGGCGTACTCTCTCGTTGGATTGCTACACGTCACCACCATAGTCGCCTACGGGGAGGGGAATAGGGCCTTCTCTCGGCTCGTCGAAGCCATCGTGACGAACAGACCTAGCTGGGACATTCTCGCATGGTTCGGTCAACCCTCCACAGACCACTTTGCCCTTCCTTTATCCCCTGCATCGTATCCCAAATTTGATCCTCATATGGCTCAAGAGAGGACTGGAGCACAAGAGATCACCGTCACACCGTACGGACTGTCCCTCAAAGCTATCCCCCCCATTCCTATGAAAATTTGCTCAGTCGTCGAGCCAAAAACGCAAGGACAGCCATTTCGTGTCACATTGAAACAATGGCCAGACAACGAAAGTTCCCTGGGGAGGTATGGGAATCTTGTTGTAGAATGTGGAGCCACTCGCCTTCGGACCATCAGTGATGCACGACGACTTTCAGCATGTATCCTGAATCACTACGGAACGCGGAGTCGCGACCAAGCGAAGTTGGTGGTTGGAGCGGATTATGTTTGTTTCCTTCTCTACTCAAACGAGGGGGAAGGCGACGAAATTTCCTGGATGAAGCTCAGCACTGATAACTTTCTTATTATATCCTGCACGGGTCTTCCTGACTTCATTGATCAGAAAGCGGGTTCTGAGAATATCCAGGGAGCTCGCACTAGTGAACAACATACATTTTGCTTGTCGTTGGTAAAGACTTCCGTACAATGTCCACCTTAGTACACTCATCAGGCTAGTTCCTTTATTCCAACTCACCACAGCCCAGGTAGATTAATTGTATCATGCTCGCAGCGATTACTAGTGACCCTCTTTTCAGGCTGGCTCGACCAACTTAGCGGCGATGTGAAGACACTTTCCTTGACAATAGAAGCTCAGCAATGATATACCCTGTAATCCGATGACCAGTTTTTGCCCAATTTCTTCCGCCCTGAGCCTGAGTCCTGAGAGTAAGTAGAGGCGAGAGCATGGACAATTCTCAAGGGTGCAAGCGGAAATAGGTGGGGGATCCGAAGTGTGTACGTGGGATGACAGGCTGAAACAACGCGGCCAAGACACCGTGAACTGTATCATACGATTTGTGGCGCCGGTACCCGCCCGGATTGCTTCATCCGCATGGAGCGTACAAGGCTCGTTTCAACTTGGCCCTTCACTCGGGAAAACTTATTGATCGCCGGAGTATTTGCTATTTTCGTATTTGCTGCCATCTCCGAGTCGATTCCAGAGACACGATTTGGACATCGAAAAAGCTTGCTGCGGAAACATGCTCTCCGAGTCATATGTACTGAGCGAGGTTTCATCGGCCTCCGTCACATCGTGATGAGCACGAAAATGTGGAATAGTGACGATGCATTCAAATTGCTGCTGCGCGAAGGACTCTGCATAGCCCTAGTGGGGAATGTATGCAGCGCTAAGCACTAATCACCGGTGACCGGTGACTATCGGTGGCCGGAGATTGTGGTACACGCGAGATCCTTGCCAGTTGTGCTTAACTACCTCCCACACTAACCCCACATATAACCAGGGCAACGTTATGGTGCACTCTACGGCAACAATAGTTGGTTTTTTTATGTAAAAAAATGGTCTAGGGTAGCCTGAGTCCAACTCCATTGACGAACACAGATAAATACAGCATGAAGAATCAAACGAAGAGCTTCGACCTTCTAAGAGTTGAAACGTAACTTGAATATGGGCCCCGGCGGTGCATCGCGTAAGTCCTGTCTCAACATGCTCCTTCACCCAATTGATACGGTCCCCCATCGCCGTCGCGTTGCTTGATTACGTCCCTAGCCAGCGACAGCGTCAACCCACAGTGGTTCATGAGGTTCTCTATAGTCATCTCGCTTGGCGCGCGGTACGTCTCCTCCCCCTCCTCTGTGCCGCGTAACTGCATGGATATCCCCCCCCTTTTTTCTTGGACATGAGAAGCAGCCCTCGAACAGAGCTTACTCCGTCAGCCCGGATTGCGCCAATAGCTTGCTGAGTTCGGTGTTTAGAGCGTCGTAATTGGCAAGGGACGTGGTGCACGCGTGACCGATCACGTTGCCCCGCAAGACCCGGCGCAGCTCGTAATCATGGCTTTCCCACCACCATTCCATTACCGCACAATCTTCGAGGTGGACGACGACGAAAGCGACGGGAACCTAGCCTTCGCAAAGGTACCCTTCGAGAAGCCTGTAGTAGTTTAATTCCAACGGGTTTGGCAGGCGACAGTCTCTGATAAGACGAGGTCAATGCCGCTTTGCGCGAACAGGTCGCGAATGAGTCGAGCGGCATTTAAGACAGCTCTTCGGTTTATACTTTGACCGTCACGCATCCCATTGAAGCTAACGGTGTCCTAGATGACGAACTATTTCGTGGGTGTTGATAGTGTATGTGGCAGGAACTTCGGCGTTTGAAGAGACTGTGGGACGCCCGGCTACGAGATTAATTAGTGGGTCTTTTACGGCGCCCGCTTCTATAAGACCACGTTGAGCTGGTCGCGTGGTCTGTTGAATTTGTCTACTAGTGCCGCAGCTTCAGAATTAGAAAGGCCACAATGATTCGAAAGAGTAGAGACGTCCTCGTGGGATGGGAGGATGGGATGCGGGGGGACCGGGAATGCGGAAATGGTGTTTGTCTCCAAGAAACGGCACAGCTCTTCTCGCACCTGGCCGAAATTAGGCTTAGTACTGTGAGTGTGGGGAATAGATTGAACAGGAATCTCCGTGGTCTCGATGAGAGTATGGTAATTGTGTTCCCACCATGACGGTGTCGATGTGTCTGGAGTATCAAAGTGGGTTACGACGAAAGCTACTGGGGCATGGTTTCCGAAGAGAAAATCGTTGATGAACCAGTATAGACCACGAGGCCAGCGACAGATCTCGTCCTTGCGTGCACAGAGAAGAATAAGGTGAACGCCATGCGGCAGGTCGTGCAAAACGGCATGGGCTTGTTCGTAGGGAGAAAGAGGGTTGATATCAGCTCCATAAGGAAGGCCAAATCCGGTTGTGTCCCACAGCCGAAATTGCCGATTTCCAACGGGCACCCGGTAACACTGCGGTCGTCTGGTGCAAGGTTCGATGTCTGCAGATACGTGTGCGATCGGCTCCCCGGCAAGAAGATTAATGATTGAACTCTTGCCACAACCGACAGGACCGAATAGCACGACGTTGATATCAGATGCAAGACTTTGAAAAGGGGTCAGGAGCTTGCAAGACGATCGTCAGGTCCACATACCTTTGTTTGAAGACCTGTTCTAGCTCTTTTGTGCAGAACAACGACACTTCCTGTGCCGGTGGTCGACTTTTCGGCTTTAGAGGAGACCAGCAACGATTGATGAAATTCCAAACATTGTTGGGAATTACTGGCCATCGCGGGCGCGGAGGGTTCTTGAATTGTTTTATTTGACTTTCAAAATTTGCATCTCGCCACGGACGAGTTCCTGAAAGGACCTACGCAGATACATGACGAGCTAGAATAGGGACAGTAAAAAAGACTCACAAAAAGTATGATACTGCCGAGCGAATATATATCCGTAGCTCCAACATCAATATCTCGGCATTGTTCTGGGTATAGTAATTCCGGTGCAACCCACTCCCTTGCCCCAGGACGAATGGACTCGGTCCAAAGATAGGTCAACTGAACTTGTCGCGAAAGAGTTCGAGAATAGCCAAAGTCCGTCACACGAGGGTGATGGTCACTATCGACCAAGATGTTGCCCTACAAAAAAATGAACAAGGAAAACGACGGTAGTAATGCAACCCACAGGATGGAAATCCCCGTGAATGATAGATTTCGAATGTACTGCAAATGCATGTTAACGAACGGCCTGAAAGAAGCGGAATTGTGCAAACATACGATACTCTAACCCAGCAGCGGTTCCTTGGATCTATTGTCATCATAAGTGTGAGGATAATCATAAAACTTGTCGCGCTTACGAGCTGAATGCGTCTCTCGAGAGAAGGTTTAGCTGCACCCTGACTAATGTACTCAGCGAGCGTCCCATTTGGCATCCACGTCGAAACCATGCATGAATAATCAGACTCGAATTCCTCTCCGGGCGCTTCGCCCAATAGTGGAACGATGTTAGGGTGGACTAATTCTTTCCACAATGCCAACTCGCGCCTCATTTTCTAGGTTAGATCTAAGGTTGACATGCGTCGTGATGGAAAACTGCCGGTAACTCACTCGCAGAAATTCTGGTTTTTCATGTTGCGGAAAGTTGCGGGGGAAGGTAATAGCCTTGACTGCCACCTGTAACAAGGACGACGGACATTACTCGGGCTAAGCGCAAGAATGCAGACCCATACCTTGACATTTCGGTCATCCAAGCAAGAATACACGACGCTAAAAGAGCCATTTCCAGTACATCGTCTTGTTTTCAGCTGAAGTTTGTGGGTGAAATCGGGTAAATCCGTGACCTCATTGGGTAATGGAGTGACCGTCAAACTGCAGAAGCACGAATCAGTGCAAAATAAAGCATGCAGCTAAGATGCCCACACACGCCGAGTTCATTTAACCAGGATCGATATAAGTACCGGAAGTGACGAAAAATGCTAGAAACTGGAATCGATGCGAGGGGTCAGAAGTGCGTTGAAAATTACGCGATCAGCAAAAGTCTTAGTTATAAGGAGACGAAGTCTTACCGCTAAGGAGGGCAGCATAGATATCTGATCGTAATGGAAAGGACCATCGCCAGTCGGAGTGGCCCGACGCTTTGTGTCACTACGTGTTGGCAATCACAATCAATTCATCGTGTGAATGCCACCAACTGTAAACTCGATTTGAAATGAACCTGTGCGAATTTCATACCTGTTAGAATCATCCAGCTTGGGCGTAGGGGAATGTAGCACCCTGAGGCTACTATTGATTGAGCCAGTAATCATTGCAGCCTGTATGCTGTATGCTCCAAGGCTGCATGGATCAAATTAATCCAACGAAGGGACGAGTGTGCCTAGGATGCGCCGGACACACCGCAATTAAATCACCGATGTCCCATCGGACATGCATTTAAGTTAGGGTCAAGGAAGCTGATTGTAATCTTTCGTTCATTTAGCAATGACGCGCAAACGTGAAACGTTGTAGTTTTTTGTGCTGTGGAGGTGTGGCTACCTGCAAGAATTGCAGTTCAATGCGGCTTCGAGCGATACTTGCGAGAATAAAATGAGCTAACTTAACAGGCAGAAGGTACGTATTAGTTCGTCAGGCTTCAGAGCTTCAGGTATGGAGATGTCGCCAACAACCTATAATGTGGATGTGTACACGTGTATTGCCCGCCAATGTATAGTATCTCGTCAATCCATTACCAAGCTGTGGCCATCTGGAAAAATGATGCCTTGATACGACGTCAAGGGAAATTTTCACAATGAAAACGCTTGGTGATGGAGGTTGGTATGAGATCGTTCATATCTGCCATTAATTTGAGAACACACCACGTCTGGCTACAAGAATAGCCTCTAAGCCACACGCAGCGTGTTTGTGATGATCAAAGGCATGGACTCCTTGGAAGACTGTGTTTTTTCGTACATCCGTTGTCGCCTGGTTTGTCCCGGGCTGTGGATCGCACGGGTGAGCGAGCAAGATGGGAGCTGGCACGCCAGTTGAAAGTTTCTTGAAGGTGTGTTGAGTGAATGATATGGGATAAGGGCTCAGTCACTGAACACATGATGCGCGGCGAGGACGGGAGCGTGGGCCATTCCAATCAAGTGACAGCTTTCGCACAGGAAACACATGGATGAGGTTACACCGGACCGGGATATGAAGGCTGAAAAAGGAAGGGCTGTGTGTCGCTGGGAACAACGTGCGACGTGTGTGGGCGATGGGCGCATCGACGTTGACAGCGATAAGCCATCGATCGTTATCAGCCGCCGGCCCGACGCTTCTGTGTCCGCAGTCTCACCGACGCCTTCCTTTTTCGCATAACGCCACTTCCTCATTTAGAATTCCCGACAGGGGGTTGTTGTTGCTCGTCGTGTCACTCGACGCTCGGTCTCCCGCCCTTGATCAAATCCGGTCATATTCTCGGTCACGCGCGATGGTTGCCACCAAAGTAAGTTCCCGAGCTCATGGGACGCGGCGGCGTATAAGACCCCCGCCCTCGTCGCCATCGAGTCTCCCAGCACTCCCACCGACCCCCTTCCATGTATCGTTCCTCTGATTCCCAATACAAGTCATGGACCTCTCGCCCGACCTCACTTCCGTCCTACCCGACTTCCTCGCCTGGTCCGATGCCTGGTGCCCCACATCTTCGCACCGTGTCTCTACCCCATCCTAACTCTACGCCATACCATGCATCTTCATCGAGCTCTCCATGTAAACCCTTCCTCTACTCTTCCTTTCGTGAGTTTACTGATATCATTCCTAGACTCCTCTTTTGAAGATTCTTCTCGTATTATCTCCCTTAACCCCTTGTTATCGTGGGCGGGTGCTCCCCCACTGTATTTCAACATCGCTAGAGATGTACAATACATCCAATTACAACCAGGTTGTCCATCCAACCTTCTACAGGCACCAGCGGTGCACCCCGCCCGCACACACCTCGTGCTCAGCCTTCCCTCGCTTCCCCTTTGGTCCACGATCGAAGTGCGGAACGAACATGGCGTGAGTGCATATGACGTGCTTGTACGCATCCGCGATGTCCTTAATCGCAGCGTATCTCACTCTGAGATGGGTGCCATGGTCAGTATCTCGAGCTCTGCATCTGAGTGTTTCAGAGCTCGGACATGTTCTGACCCGCGCGAATTTGCGCAGGGTGTAAAGAGGATTGATTTCCTCGGACCAAACGTCTGCTTCGCCGGATTGTGGTTCATTGATGGGCAAAATAGATGGGAGGTGCGTTTCGTGCCGCGGCCATGACAGGTGCCCTCCCCAGCCCATGCATATCACGACGCATGATCATGATCATGATCAGGTTCCGATGATCGGGACTTGAGCACGTCTCGGCCTTTGGCTGATGACTATTGTATTTCTCAACGATTGTAGCACGACTCTATCGGACTCGGTGGACGATGTCCTTTCCTTCTTCTCGATCGACTTTGTATTCTCGCCGTGGGACAATCTCGCACATCTTCATCACTATTATCGTGGACCTTGAAGCTATCCTCATTAAGTTGCTGTATCCATTTAGTGCATCCGGGCTATCTCTGTTATCGTATACGCATTATTCGTTTCGTGCTTCATTTATAGTCGTGTTGTGGGCAATTAAAGAAGATCGTCATGCATCAATAGCTAAGTACTGGGATATCTACACGCGTGCCTTTGGGGTCCCTTGTGTCATCTATGTTTTAGGCACGGTGGTTCGACAGCAAGAAGTGGCAAGTGATTCGCCTTCGCGGCTCGCGCACACTGCTTCGAAAGATGTTGGAGAGGTGAATTACAGCGTCGGGATCCTCGCAAAATTACGCAAAGCGCTGATCGTAACAACGTTACGATCTTCGTGATTGCCGGACGCTGGATATCTTGCGATCATCGCAACTTGAAAAAGCTGACAAGCATACGTGTCCATCCATGTAACTAGGGTTTTGGTCTGGGCAACTTACATAAAGTCTCGGAAGTCGAGCCGCAGCTAAGTGCTGTCACGGTCGCCCTCGTTGTGGCACCTCGGCAAACATCGTGTGATGGGAATAACATCTTGAACCGGAACCAAGTTCGGCTCTCTAGACTCTCGTGTCCTGTCTGGCCAACCTACCTGCGAACCTGAAACGTTCGAAGGCGAGGAGCGCTGTCAAGTTTCAAGGGCTGAACTGCGAGCCGATCGCTCCCGGAAATATCACCGAAGGTGAGCCGAGTTTGTTCCTTCTTAGAACATACGTTCAATGAGCAACGATGACTCGCAGCAAGGTGCGGCTGTCGGCCAGCTCGCTCGCCAGAGATGGTTGCCTTCTATGAGCTCCAGCTAATTCTTCTCGTCACTTCCTGCTTGGCCTTTCTTCTTCTCGAACGCTACGCATCTTCTCAAAAGCGGGCGACAGCAACCTCGGCAAAGGACTACCATGCAGACCGTCTTGAGAACGGGGGAAGCACTGTTCCCATGAACGCCCTCGCCAAGTTGACGCGCCAGTATCTACTGGTTTATGCCATTGTCATGGGTGAGTGAGAACTTGATGCCCAAGGTGTGGTCAGCTGACATTGTATCCCTTCCCTCGCGTCACGGGCCAACAGGAGCTGACTGGCTTCAGGGTCCATACGTCTATTCTCTATACCGCGAGCAGTATTGGATGTCCGAGAGGATGGTCGCTGTCTTGTTCGTCACTGGTTTTGTGTCTGCAGGACTGACCGCACCCTTGGTTGGCGTATGGGCAGACCAACAGTGCGTGCCCTTTTCCTACCGCGATAGTAAAGCGCTAATTGAATGGCCAGTGGACGCAAAAAGCTGTGCCTGGTATTCTGTTTCACTTATACCTTTGCATGCCTATGTATCAACCTTCCCTATCTCCCCATTCTGTTCATCGGGCGTCTTACGGCTGGTATATCCACATCCATCCTTTACTCCGCCTTCGAATCGTGGTTGGTCTCATCTGCCAACTCCCTAACAATTCCATCCTCTGATCTCTCGACTATCTTTGGCCGAGCAACAATTGTTAACGGATTTGTTGCTACGACTGCTGGAGTTGTCAGTAACCAACTGGTATCCTCCACAAGATCCTTTGCATCACCTTTCATTGCGAGTGGAGCATTGCTCGTCCTCGCATACTTTGTGATCAAATCTACGTGGACAGAAAACTACGGGGGTGGAGGAGGCACGACAGCTGCGAACGTTGACCCATTCCAGCTGAGACGGCTGGGTCAGGCATGGAAAATCGTGCGCAATGGCAAGTACCACTTCTGTGGTCGTGGTCGACATACGTGTTGATAATCCTGCCCCACTTGTAGATCCCATTCTTTTGTCCATTGGCTTGACCCAAACGTGCTTTGAAGGCTCGATGTATCTTTTTGTGTTCGTCTGGGTGCCGTCATTGCAAGAGGCTTCCAGTACCTTCCCTGCGGTGGCCCTTCCCCTTGGATACATCTTTTCTTCGTTCATGATATCCATGATGCTTGGCTCACTCCTGTATACTGCCATCACTTCATACGCACCACCTCCCGCTCCTGGGTCGCATATCGAAACCTCTTTATCCCTTCACGCCAAACTCAGCAGCCTCGTTTGTGCAGTGAGTGCGTTGTCGCTCGCACTCAGCACACGCTCGCAGAGCGAGCAGGTGCGTTTCTGGGCATTCTGCGCCTTCGAAGCATGTGTGGGGATGTACTATCCCGTACAGGGAATGCTGAGGGGGACCTTGATCTCTAACGAACACCGCGCAACGGTCAGTTTCCTCCCTCTTCGAGACTTCCAGTCACCTAGCTCACGCTCTTCTCTCTTTACAGCTGTCGGCACTATTCCGCGTCCCACTCAATATCTTTGTCGTGGTATCCCTTATGACGGGTGTGTCTTCTGCTCGGGACACGGTTCTCTCTGTATCCTCGGTCATGCTGGCGTTCTCGGCACTTGTGACTGCATTCGTCGTCGTGCCAAAAGCCGATGACGTGATTGATACTGAGATCAACCTCCGACCTGCATAGCGTTTTCTGCAACATCTCCAAGCCGTGATCAGTACATTATGTCTCGTCAGAAAAATAATACCGAGGAAAGAGCCCCGCGATAGATGATGGGACTTGGACCGTTTTTTTTTACTGCGACATTCGGACAAGAATGTGGTATTGGAATATCCGTTATAGCCTGTAAATCGCGTTTCGACGCACGTTATGCCATTTCATGTAGATTCACCTTGAAAATCCTGATCGCGATTCCTTCGATGCCTTCGTGAGACTCTTTCGCCTAGAATCCAATACGTGTGCCGACCCGTCCGGTTGGTCATGACACGTGTCACACTCGGACTGACAAGTCGTACCGGTGTATCTCAGATTGTTGGATCGTCATGGATCTCGGGTGCTTGAGAAGACCCATTATTAATTACCCCACACAGTTTCTGACGTGAACTTGGTCGCATGACACTAGACCACTAGCTATTACTGGGCATGATTGATCGAGCAATTATGATGTACCCGAGTCGAGTATATTCTCCAACAATATCATCTTCCTTCAAGTTTACATTCGTCCTGGAATACCGTACAGGAAAAGAAACAAGACGCCGGATGCCTCATCGTCCACGTAGAAAACGTGTCACGATTATGCAACACCTAGTAATTATCCGTTTCAACAACGGCCCGTCGCGACTGGCTCTTTACTGGAGGGAGAGGTGGGGGCACAAGGACAGAAATTCTGG
>JBBPTY010000449.1:0-17921 GCA_038094335.1 Tylopilus aff. striatulus | reverse complement strand
AGAAAAGTATGAGTCATAAGAGAAAAGAGAAAAAGGGAGGTGATTGTAACACCCATCAACCCCTGATCAATCTCCATCCCCCTTGCCCTCCAAACCTCTCAGAGACCAAGAGAGAGAATCCTTGGTTTCCCCAAGTTCTGACCCCACTCCTAGACCTCCACAAGGTCCTTTGGTATCTCCACCCTGTTGGCACATGCAACGTATAACCGCCTTTGACATTCCAACCTCTGTGTAGCCACACTTGACATTCCAAACTTTACCTCCACAATATATTTAAACAGGTTGTTCACTGTTTCTCCCCTCAGTCCATTATCACGAACTAAGGGGTGAGTTCTCTTCTTGCCACTACTTTACACATAGTAATTAACCTGGCCTACTTAGATTGACCATAGTCCAGGTATATAATATAGTCCATTACCACAAACTGAGGGATTGACCATAGTCCAGTTCTAACAGGTTATAAGCCTTTCTTATCTCTGAACTACTCAGTCATCCACCATGGTCTCCGGTCTCCCTTCTTCTTGAAGCCTTCACCCTTCCCTTTTTGTCCTGCGCAGGCCCGTGCACTGCTCATCTTATCACATAAATATCCACCACCCTCAGCTGTGATCACTGCCCCCTTCTGCGATCGTCCCATCATGGCCCTCCCTGTCACTTGTGGCCACACACAAAGCACCCAGCCTGTCACCGTTCACACACCCACAGTCACACCCCACCCCATCCCTGCCCTGCCTGTCATGCCCACGTCATCCTCCATCCCTCAGATCCTCATGCCCCTGACCCCCCCTATCTCCCATGTCGACCTCAGTGCTAGTGATGCTGCAAAGACTGTCCCGTCCCTACTCAATCGCAGCGCTCATAACTGGCCTGAATGGCATGTCAACTTCCACAATTTCCTCTTGTCCAAGCACGCCTGGGCATATGTCCTTGGCACCATCACTCGCCCCAGCCCTGCCCTTGATCCCCTCACAGCTGACCTTTGGGATGCCAACAATGAAGCTATCGTTGCTCTCATGTGTGGCCACTGCTCCCTGGAAGAAAAGATCTTCCTTGATGGCCAGACCAATGCTTTTTGTGCATGGCAGATCCTTCACAAACATCACGAACAGATGGGACCTGTCGCTCAAGTACATCTTATCCACCGACTCCTCTAAGTCCACTATCAGAACTCCAACTGCTTTGCTAAAACCAGTCTTGAGCTCACCGAGGGTGTGTGCCACATCTGGGCCATGGGGCTCCCATTGGCCAATACATTTACCCTCATTCTTATGATTAATGCCATGAATGATAACTTGCCTCACGTCTGCGACCAAATCGTGGATGCTATCATCCACAGCCCTGCCTCAGACCTGTATACAACCATGATGGCCCATTCTCGTCTTGACATGGAGCAACAACTCATTGACTCCCACACTGTGCAATCACCTGGTGTCGCCCTTGCTGCCACCCAATCTGGCCCACCACACTCAAACCATCCTGCCCAGCCCTGTATTGTCTGCAGCAACACCAGTCATTCCAAGTGCTGTTCCAACCCCAAGTGCCCCTCACACCATCACATTGGCCACACCTGGCCTGACTGTGTCAGTGAGGGTGGTGGCCACACAGGCCAAAGCCTGCCTCCACACCACTCTGACCACCGCTGCAGTGGTGCCACCCCCACTCCTGCCGCTGTGCCCACCCCCATGGTGCCACCCAAGTCAGCCCCCACAGCCACTGGCCGCCCTGGTGCAATCTGCTATGATACAACTGGACAAGCCTACTTCTTTGACATGGCAACCGGCACTGCTTTTGCACTGAACAACACCACACCTCCCACACCCACACCAGGACCCCCACCTGCTGCTCCACCATCTGAGTTTGCTGGCCTTGCTGCTGACATACTGTCCCCTGAGGTTGCAAGCTCCCTGTCTGCCTCAGACACTGCTGAATATGACGCCCTTATGCTCTCACTCAATGGGCTGCATACTTCCATCGACTGGCACTCATACTCACGCACTGTTGACTTTGCTGGCCTGACCTACAAGGCGCCCAACCAATGCTCCCCCACTGTCATAGACCCATTGCTTGTCCCTTTCTTCTTGGACACTGGTGCATCCATTCACATTAGCAACTGCAAGTCCGATTTCTTGTGACTTTGCCCCATCGCCCCCCATGCCATTCATGGTGTCAGTGGCTCATCCATTCAGGCCTTGGGCATTGGCTCTATTCACCTTGTCATTGCAAAAGGTGTTCATCTCACCCTTGACCATGTCCTGTTCATTCCCTCTGCATCAGTTCATCTGATATCTGTGTCCGCCTTAACTGCATCCCACAAATGTGTGGTGCACTTCACTGACTCGTCTTGTTGGGTTACATCAGCTAATGGTACACATGTCCTCTCTGGCACCCTCACCGCCCATCACCTATATGCCATCTCTGGTGGTCAACTCACTGCATTCCATGCTTTCCTTGCTGCCTGTGTTCCCTCTTTAGAGGTTTGGCACTGCTGCTTGGGCCATGCCAACTACCGTGTGGTCACTGAACTGTCCCACCCTGGTGTCACCAAAGGTATGCTTGTATCCTCCTCCTCTCCCCCACCCACTTGTGAACACTGCATCCTCAGCAAGCAGTCATGTTCCAGTGTTCCCAAGGTTAGGGAGGGTCATTGGGTGGGGAGAAGACTTGGCATCGTGCATGTAGACCTTTTGGAACACCCCAATCATGTGTCTGCTTCTGGCAACTGATACATGTTGAACATAATAGATGACTTTTCTTCCTACATCTGGTCAATCCTGCTCCCCACCAAGTCCGATGCTTTCCCTGCTCTCCAAGCTTGGGAAACCACATGTGAAGCCGAAACTGGTCTCAAAGTTGGCATTCTCTGGTCTGACAATGGGGAACTCAAATGCAATGACCTTCAGACATGGTTGCTCAACAGAGGTATGCTCCACCAATTCACCACCCCCCACACCTCCACCCACAATGGTCATGTTGAACATGTTCATCACACCTTGATGGGAAAGGCTCATGCCATGCGCTCGTATTCACAGGTACCATCCAACCACTGGGATGAATTTGTTCTCTCTGTGTGCTACCTCACTAATCATACCCCTGTTAAATCCCAATCTAGTTGCACACCATATGAACGCTGGTTTGGCTATCCCCCCGATGTGTTCCATCTCCGAGAGATTGACTGCCATGCATTCGTCCTTGTCCAAAACCAACACAACCCTAAAGTATTTGACCACTCTGTGGAGTGTGTACTCATCGGTTACTCACAGGACTTGAAAGCTTACTGCTGCTTCCACCATACATCTGGCTGTGTTTTTGTCTCATATCATGTCCACTTTATCAAATCTCATCAATCCTCTGCAGACACTCCATTGCCATCTCCTGCACCCCAACCTCCTACCATAGCCCCCACCATTCCATCACCTGCATGTCCCTCGACAAACCCCAGTCCTGAGCTTCGCTGCTCTTCTCACATCTCACACCCCACAGAGAAGTGTGCCACAGCCCTTGACCTTGCTGCTCTAAAGCAAGCAGTCCTCACTGCTTTTGACACAGCATCCTCATCAGTCCCTACTGACATGCCCCACCCAAACCTGTCCTCCCTTAACAGACTCTGAGTTCATCCTGGGTGATCACCCCGATGACGATGACTTCACCTTTACAAGCTCCGCCAACTCAGCCTGCCCTCCAGATCCTACTACTTGGCATGAAGCTCAAAACTCACCTTACGCTACTCAGTGGGCCCAAGCCTTATGGGATGAATTCACTTCCCTCAAGTCCATGGGTGTCTATTGCTTAGTACCTCAATCTGCAGTTCCCCCCAGACATCATATCATGCATGGCCGCCCTATCTTCCATCTCAAGCGTGATGTGAATGGCAATCCCTCTCGCTTCAAAGCCCACTACATCTGCAAGGGTTACACCGTGGTTTATGGGCAGGACTATACTAAATTGAGCTCCCCTACAGCACAAATGGAATCCTTCCGCATACTTGCTCACCTCAGCGCTGCACTCGACTGGGAAATCAAACAACTTGACATTAAAACTGCTTTTCTCAATGGCATCCTCGACCCTGATGAAATCTGCTACATGGAACAGCCCACTGGATTCATTGAAGAAGGCTTTGAAGACTATGTCTGGGAACTTTGTCATGGCCTTTATGGGATGAAGCAAGGTGGTCAGGTATGGAACCAAACTCTTCATTCTCAATTGACAGAGTGGCAATTCACTCACCTTGAGTGTGAATATTGTATTTACTATCATCATTCTGCTCTTGGCATCATTATTCTTGCAATTCGCATTGACAATTTCTTTATGCTTGGCAGTAATAAGCCAGTTCTTTCTTCCTTTAAAGAACAACTCCAAACCCATTGGCAGATCTCTGATGGTGGCCCCACCCACTTCCATGTTGGCATTGCCATCGAGCAAAATCAACACACTCACACCATCTCCCTTTCCCAAACTGTGCTCATCGACCGTGTCATCACACAATTTAACTTATCCAATATGCACCCTGTGTCAACTCCTTTCGAACCCGGCCTCCACTTATCTCATGCACCCCCCCCACAATCTGATGACGAACGTCACACAATTAACTCACTGCCATACCGAGAACTCATCAGCTCCTTAATGTACATCACTGTTGGGACCTGCCCTGACATTGTCTATGCTGTCAATGTCCTGTGCTGATTCCTTGACAGCTACGATCATACACATTGGGAAGCAGCCAAATGAGTGGTGTGCTACCTCAAGGGCAGCCATGACCTCCAATTAACCCTAGGGGGCGAACACATCACTTGCCTTGTAGGCATGTCTGACAGCGACTATGCAACCTGCCCTGACACCCACCATTCCACAACCAGCTACTGTGTCTCCCTCAGATCTGGACTCGTCTCATGGGGATCACATCGACAACGTCCAACCACCCTCTCCTCCTGTGAAGCCAAATATGTGACAGCATCTGAGGCCACCCAAGAACTTGTCTGGCTCCGATACCTCCTCGCCAGACTTGGTTTTCGTCAGGACACCGCCACTCCCCTTCTCTGTGACAACCAAGGTGCCATAGTTGTATCAAATGACCCTGCTTTCCACTCCAAGCTCCGACACGTCGAAACCAAATACCATTTCATTCATCACCATGTTGCTGATGGCCAACTTTACATGCGCTATGTGTCCACCCATGACAATGTCGCTGATGCCTTCACCAAGGGTCTCCCTCATGAAAAATTCGAGCACCTCCATGGTCTCATGGGCCTACAGGATTCCATTCAGGGAGGAGTTGTTCCTGGGGAGTAGTTTTTTTCTTCCTATCTTTTCTAATCGTTCAATATCACCTTTAACTCTTATTCTGTTTCATTATCTCGTCAGTTCAAACCATACTCACTCCCTAATTATTCTGTGTTCACATGTTGGGGAGGAGTGTTAGTGCATGCAACATATGACCACCTTTGACATTCCAACCTCCATGTAGCCACACTTGACATTCCAAACTTTACCTCCACAATATATTTAAACAGGTCGTTCACTATTTCTCCCCTCAGTCCATTACCACGAACTGAGGGGTGAGTTCTCTTCTTGCCACTACTTTACACATAGTAATTAACCTGGCCTACTTAGATTGACTGTAGTCCAGGTATATAATATAGTCCATTACCATGAACTGAGGGATTGACCATAGTCCAGTTCTAACACACCCCTACCTCGGACTTCCTAGGGAGCAATCCCCTATGAACTCCTATAAGAAACTCTGGATTTGCTCCTCATCAATAGGACTTCCTTCAGCCCTTCAGAAGTCCCCCAGGAGTTCATCCCCCAACCCCTTGCACCCCTTTAGGTACCCCTCCCATCAGAGAATCCATCCCCATTCTACCCCCTTGTCCTACTCCTTTGGTACCCCTTTAGAATGATCCCCTTCATCTCCTTTCTTCCAAGGGGATGGGATTTGACAAAATCCAACATTGAAATGGCTTTTGGGGTCCACTATCACCACAAGCAAGCCATGCCAGGCAGTATTCCCAGATTTCCAATCCACACATGCATATACAGATCCCCATCATAATCAACAAGTCACCTTAGATATATATGTACTACACAAAGTCTTCATTTTTCCTTTGCATAGAATCCTCAGACCAAATATCCCTATTATGGACTGTTTCTGGGGCTACTGTTTGAATAGCAAATAAAAAAGCCTTTTCAGCATCCAATGCTGCCTCATCAACAGCCTGAAAAGGATCTCTATGCAAATGAGGAAAGACATGAATATTGGGCATGACATTCCCAAGGTGCTGAGGTCTTGATGACCAGCATTGCAGATAGAATAGCTGAAAAATAGTTTGGCAATTAGGGTTTGTCTGAAGGAATGCAGTTAAATAAGGATGAAGAAGATCTTTTGAGTTGCCATGTTCATGCAAAGGCATTGAAATATAGACTATGTCTGTTTCACAGGTTGTTAACTGCAGATCTAACTGGAAAATCAGAGACATACTGGCTTCCGAAGGTGTTGACATTGTGCCAACCCCTCCTGTCAGGAGAGTCACGGATGATGTCACAGAGCCCCCATCAAGTGAACCAGGAGGGAATACAATCAAAAATGAATCTGACTGTCCCTCCACAAACTCTACCTCTCCAGTGCCGTGCAAAGGAGGGGCCAATGTGCCACTCACTATCGCAATGCAGCGGGCCACACTGTGCACTTGAGTTGTGCCACGCATGTCCGGATTAGAAGAGATGAGATTTACTGGTATTTGTAAGGACCGAGGAATGCAGGCCATCGATGACAAGATGAGGGACGACCGAAGCCTGTCGGGAATATCTTCAAGCTCGACCGAGAAGCGCGAAGGTTCTTGAGCCTCGTCAACAAGAAGATTTGAAATCCTCCGACCAAGAATATAAACACCACCGTTTACTGCAGTTGCACGACAAAAGCCCTGTATTACCTCTCCTGTTCCCCCGTAGTAACCGACGAGATATGGTGATGAACCGTACCGACCGGCCGATCTCAGGCAGCTGCGTACACGACATAATGCGGTCAAAGTTGACTCTGAACAGCAATATTAGTAATGAGGGAAAAATCAGCCAGTGGTCTCACCTGTCGAAAATTGACAAGTAGCAAGGGAGTACATGATAACGTGGGCGATCTCTTCACTTAAGCCGAAGGACTCGCGGAGGAACTGCTGGAAAGACACGTCCTCTTTACCCTCGAGCTCGGCGCTCTTCTCAAATTCCCCGGAAGCGAATACAAGAAAACGCATGAGGCGACGTTTCTCAACCAAAGGAATACTCCGGTCCTGAAAAATACCCTCCTTGCTTTGCGGGACACTTTGGAACTGGCCATTGCGGTAAATCGTCATAGGACCCAGGAGTTTATATGAGCCGTAGCGGGCAACACCTGAGGAGATAACCGATGATATGAATGGTCCAGTGGATGGAATAACGGATGGTGATAGTGAAATGGAGTACTGTTTTGGGTGAGGAGGGCGGTGGGGAGACAAGTAGTCGACGCGATAGTGCACGGGTTCCTCAGTAGGACTGGCTATGTGTGCCTCTGCCCACTCGATGAGTTCGTCCAACGTTAACGTGGCTTCATCGGCGCCATAATATGGATTGGGATCGATATGGGCCACTCTCAGTCCAGCCTTAGCGAGTGCGCTGAGAGCACTGAATCAATACTGAGAGTAAAGTATGGGCCATGAAGCCAACTTACGCGGCAGCGATCGACTCCGACAGCCCCGTACCTAGTACGATAACGTCAAAAGTGTTGTTGTCCATTGAGATCGATCTAAAAGACAGACTCGAACCGGAGTAAAGAGCGATTGGAATGTAGCAGTCGCTGTGGAACTTGCCCTCAATTAGCATGTCACGTGCTCGTTATCTACTAAAAATTTTGGACAACAGGCCGAGGTTTGACTCCGAGTCATTGCTCTCTCAGTCCGGATTTCAACATGGCCAAGACAGTTGCAGCAACCTCAAAACCGACCTCCAAAAAGGCACAGGCCAACGGCAAAAGAATGCCCTCAGCTTCTTCGGATGATTCCGAGTCATCTAGCGAAGAGAGCGACAGCAGTGACGACGTATCTCCGCCTGTTAAGTCGACTCCCGCCTCAGGTTTGACGTCCTCTTGCGAAAAGGGCGACGCTCACATTTTCCGCCAGCAAAAAAGACTGCCGTAGCTACCCCTTCGGACGATTCATCAAGCTCCGAGGAATCCTCAAGTGAGGAAGCCAGCAAAATCAATGAAAAAGGAAAGGCAACCATAAAGCCTATCCCTGCCACAGGTAAATTATACGTGATCAGCACGTTTACTTTGGCTAACCCTTTCCAGTAAAAAAGACAGCAGACTCGTCGGACGATTCCTCCGCTACTTCGAGCTCAGAAGAATCTTCGAGCCACACCGATCACAAGGGACAGGTGCCCGTGAGGACTAATCCTCCAGCAGGTGCATCTTCTGATTGAAACTTTCATGATTGTCTCTCTAACTTTTAGCAGTAAAGAAGCAAGCGACCAAGGCATCAGATTCTTCGAGTGAAGACAGTGATGACGAAGACGAAGAGATGGGGACAGGAAAATCGTCTAATGCCTCGAGCTCCGAGGAATCCTCGGATGAAAGTGGCAGCGAAGAGGATGAGATTCCTAAACCTACTGCACCTCTTACCGAAGGTCTGTTGTTATCAGGTTGGACAATTATAGACAGCTAACGAGCGAATAGCGAATAAGAAACGCAAGGCCGAAACTGAGGAAGTTACTGTGCCCAAAAAAGTCAAATTAGCAAACGGTAATGCCAGCGCCGTGACTTCCAACAACGAAACGAAGAGCATTTTCATCGGTAGACTATCGTGGAACGTCGACAACGACTGGTTAGCCCAAGAATTCGCTGAGTGCGGAGAGGTTGAATCCGCCCACGTTCAAATGGATCGCAATACTGGTCGATCGCGCGGCTTTGGTTACGTCCATTTCAAAACCACTGATGCCGTTGAAAAAGCTCTCGCATTAAACGGCAAAGAAATCGACGGTCGTGCCGTCAACATTGACAAAAGTAATCCTCCAGACAAGAAAGCATCTAGTGAGAGACGGGCACAGGCCTTTGGTGATACGTCGAGTCCACCATCTGCCGTTCTGTTTGTCGGTAACCTTAGCTTTGGAGTTAACGAGGACACACTCTGGGAAACCTTCGGTGAACATGGTGATGTCAAGAGTGTCCGTGTGCCTACGGATCGTGATACAGGAAAACCAAAAGGATTCGCATACGTGGAGTTCAGTGATGTTGGTTCCGCTAAAACTGCCCATGGAGCACTCCAGGGCTTCGAGCTTGATGGCCGATCACTGCGGTTAGACTTTTCGCAACCTCGTGATAACGCTGGCGGTCGAGGCGGGGCGCAGGTGCGGGATGGTCATGGCTTTCTCAAGTACTGACGCACTAAAAAAAATTGTTGCAGAGTGGCCGTGGCGGCAGGGGCCGTGGAGGATTTGGTACCGACCGTGGTCGTGGGGGTGGTCGCGGGGGTGGTCGCGGGGATCGTGGAGGACATCGGGGTGCAAGGGACAGAGGACGAGGAATACGGACTGGCGGAATTGCACATTTCGAAGGTCGCAAGACCACCTTTGATTGACCTGCAAAATTCTGGTGTGCATTTACTGAGTATTCTATGTAATCATACATACGTACGCGAGTGCCACATCTTACACATTATACTTAGGAGACCTGTCATCCGCCTGGCTAGACCGGAAGGATTGACGGCTGACTTCCTAACCCATCTTCCCCTCCTGGATCGCACGCCGAATGGGGTTCTGAGCAGGAGACATAGCCCCAGTCTTCTCCAGTCGATCAAATAACACAAATAGCTTCTCAGCTTCCTGCTCCTTCTCCTCATCGGTCATGTCAACAGGCTCATGTTCCTTCTCGATCGTCCCAGTGATTGGATTGATCGGTAGGCCGGTGGTCGTGGTTGTTGGCGCACCTAAGGAGCCTGATTTTATCGGTGCCGACACCACTCCTTTTTGGAAGAGGAAACCGGCGACATTTCCGTAGCCAAGATATCCGGACAACGTTGTAGCTACCGTCACCGCACTCAGTGCCAACAATGGATGATAGATACGTTTGACTCACCGTCACAATCGCACATCGCGAAAAACATCTCTCCGCAAACTCGGTTAAGTCGACTATGGTATACGCTTGATAGGAGACGTAAACATCTTCCCAGCAGATCAGACCGTGCCTCCAGCGGGTTAGTTCGGTCTAGATTAGGGGAGATAAACCAATCCCTTATCCTAACTTTGGCGTTCTCGTCGGCCAGGCAAAAGCGCGTAATGAGGATAACAAGAGGGGAAACTAATTCGTCCAAGGACTCTCCGTCCGGCAACCGAGTACGAATGCTTGAATCATCCGAGCTGATATTTCCTGGCATGAAGTAGGCGAGGGTTGCATCCAATAGCTCGTACGCGCGCAACGCGGAGTCCCGAAACACAGGGGCTTCAGGGGAGCTTGCGGAATCAGGAAGGGTGGATGATGCAGGTTGTTTACCAAACCAGAGATCTCGGTTGACTGGAAGGACAGGGACTGTTATAAGAGAATGAATGATGTAGGGTAGCGGGATTTCCAACGGGGTGGTGGAAGAGTAGTCGGCGTGGAAAGCACGAAGGAGTGGTGGCAACAAACTGACGAAGCTCAGATGAGACTAACAAATCCTTGGCAAGGGAATCTCACCTGTCCAATCTGGTACTCCAGTAATCACCCATGACTTTATTGTCAATATCTGAAGACATGACCTCTGAGCTCTGTGTTTCGCAGTCCACGAGCTACTGAGTGGATCAGCATTGATCAAGACCATGTAATAACGCTACCTACCTTGGGATAATGAACACAGAGATTAAATATTAGCTTGAGCAAGTCCATCATAGCGTCCTTGGTGGCAGTATTCCGCTCTTTCATCAGTTGGGTAAGGTCATCCAACTTTGCCCCCAATACGTCGACAGCAGTCCTAGAGCCAGGTGCATTAGGTTGCTTGTATTCCACCAACCATTGTATGAACGGCGCCGCAGAAGCCAAAGAAGCAGTACAGAGAAATAAGATTCTGGAAGCAAGAAATACATGCTCTATGGTGGATTTCTGTGGATCGATGTGAGGAGGAAGGACACTCGAAAATGGCGATCCTAACCTGAAGCAGGCTGAGGCATACACTGCCACCCTCGACGTCGGGGCTGACAAATGTGACGCCTGCAGATTGGTTGAGAAGGATCGTGTTTGCAATACATCGTAGTGCGTCATTCTGGAGGGAATCGTCGATTTCGGCGGATATTCTTAAAAGGCAACGAAGATTCGACGACAAGCCAAGAATACAGGCTACTTCTTGAGCGTCACCGAGGAGGCTCTTCAGAGTGCTGAGGGCCTGAGGTGCGTCTGTGACGAGAATGTGGAGGGACAACGTCATAGTAAATAGTGGGAGGACGAACCATCCACGGAGAGGCGAGAGATGGTGTTGTCAAGGAGGGCGGCTCTGATATCGTCGAGAATTAGCTGTGCAAGTGTCTTCCTGTGCTCAGAGTCGAGCTGATCCGTTGCAATAGCTGGATAGCGATGAGAGTCAGGCGGTAAGCAGGGGAAAAGACCTGACCAATCCGGATGGCAGTGAATGTCGTAGAGACCTGACCTGTGGATGTGGAGGAAAGGGATTTGTACTGATCGAGTACGCGACTCATCGATCCTAATAACAGTGGCCGACTTCAGCTAGCTGTTCCTGAAACATACCGTCGCCGTCGGGAACCGGGAACATATTTATATTTGGAAATACTTTTGATTCTAATAAGTACAAACAGCATTGCCACTTCACGGATTGGGCCATTCCCACTAAGACCTACTATCATCATGCTAAGCCCTTCTCTCCCTCTCTTCGCAGCAAGAGCCCACAAGCCCCTCATCAACTTCATGGGGAAGCGCATATGGCCTTCTGGTGCGCAGTGCACACCACTGTTTCACATCATCTTGCACTCATTTACTGACAGCACTCGAACCGGCCCACCCTCACCCAGCGGCACCACCCGAGTATCGCAAAACCTTTCCCGGAATCTTTCAGCAGACGTCAAACTCCGCCGGTGCCGCCGAACAACAAATCTTTCAGGACTTTTGGGATGCGCCTGTTCGCCTCTGGCGACCCAGGCACCACGAGCTGCAGGAATTCGAGATCGATGCAATTCAGGTATGCGAGAAACACTACCCACCAATAGCTCTTATAACAACAATTTAGAGCGGTGGCGCTACGTTACACTGACGCGTCTTTGGGCATATATATATGACGTCCAACGTGTTTCTGTCAATCCAGTATTTGCCACTTGTGAAACACATTCCTCCTCGCTCAATCTTTCTCTGCATACGCCAGGAGGTGTTGCTCCACCTCAGCTTCGTCCATTACCCGCCACTTTCCTCTTGTTTTAAGACCCTCTTCATCCGCAGTAGACACGATTCCAATCTCAATCTCTCCCGGCTTATAATCTGTCGCATGCACTGTTGACATGGCCTCGATTGCAATCTTCAAAAACATCAGCTTTTCACTGTCGTCCGTCGGTATTAACGTACCTCGATGACTTGCGCTCGGTCGAGCTTCTTGCCTGCGGCGGCAGGATCATCCGTGCCTCTCCCATTGTCCAACTTCTTCCACTTCTTCTCTAGGTGGTTCATCGCCTCTTGCTGTTTCTGGCCAGCTGCTGTCGCGTGAAAACCTACAAAATAGCCGGCAGGATCAAGCTTAAAGCATTGTGGCCCATACTCGGGGTCGATACCAATTAGGATCATCGCTATCACAGACGGTTCAGCGGAAGCATCTAACGCGACCGCCAAGTAACTCACAAATGCCCAGCGGTCTCAACCCGGCTCTTTGGGTATACACCTGATTGATATTTGCCATCCGTCGCGCCAATGCGTCGGGGGTTATCTCATACCCATACTTGTATCTCCACTCTGCTGCCTCTGTTTGAGCACGGCGTACTTGTGCTTTGGCGTCAGCTGAGAAAATGTGTAAGAGAACGAGAAAAGTGCATATCGTGGGTCGCACCGATTAAACCGGTCATAACACATCCAATGTTCTGGGTGATACTAAAGAGATGTGTGACGGAGGATGCATCAATGAGCTTGTCCTACTTTATGTGAGTACCAAGAATCCAGATAAACATAGAACAGCCTACCGGAACTTTCTTTTGAGTAATTACAACCGACGTGTCCTTGCCCCTCACCGAGATGGCTGTATGTCCTGAGCCAGAGATAGCCTTGAAAGCATACTCTGCCAATGCGTCCATTATGTATGGATAGTGGTCACTGAAGATCTATCAGACATACCAACTTGGTACAACCGCCCTTCTGGAGAGAAGACGGTGAGATATCTGTCATAGGATGTTCTTGACATGGTCGTGCAGCAAAGGAGCAACTCAGACGCGACGCGCAAGTGCGATCTCTCTGTGTCACAGAGCGTGACTACTCTTCTCACACCGTGTGACCCTTCGGATCTGCCAGTTGGACTCGGAGGACTCTTACTAGCAATTCAATTCGGACTATGAGTTCTTGACACCAGCATCCGAGTCAGAGATGAAGGAATCTGTATCGACTCAGACGCAGAAGGTTATGTAAGTGTTATCCAGATCATGTTTGAGCGCGTCCTGACTTATCCTCAGCAAGCAGCTTCAATTCAGTATTCTGAATGCCCAGGAGACCGTGAAGTTAGCCGAGTTTCAGGTCACCCATCGAGATCTGTACACTCCCACCGACAGACTTCCTGTCAAAGATGGGGTCCTGGATCGACGTCTGGTATCTCTCTCCTTCTGTGGTTAACGTCGTAAACTTATCCCACCAAAGGGCACGACAGAGAAAAACACTTTCTGTGAAACTTGTGGATTAAACCCTGTTGACTGTGTTGGACACTACGCGTACATTAAATTGGTCGTCCCAGTTTTCCACATCGGATATTTCAAGCACACGATCGCGATATTGCAGTGCATATGCAAAGTAGGCTTGATGATTTCTTATAACATTTTGTTGACCCATGTCCTTCAGACCTGCGCGCGCGTCTTACTTGAGGAGCCTGATCGGCGTACCTTCCTGAAACGTTTTCGCCGACCAAATCTCGAAAACGTGCATCGCCAGGCGTTATGCAAAGCCGTAAACACCACGGCACGAAAAGTCATATATTGCCCTTACTGTTCTGCGACGAACGGTGCAGTGAAGAAAGTTGGTGCCTTGCGGATCATACATGACAAATTTAGGGCAAAGAAGACAATCGATGAGATGGAAAGATGGAAACGCACGTTCGCGCCCGCTGTAGAGGCGCAAAAAGAACTCGGGATGTATCTCAATAAAGCAGTTCACGAAGACCTTAATCCGTTGAAGACCCTTGATCTCTTTAAAAGGATCTCTGACGAGGTATAGCCGTTTGTCTTGGTTATGTCCAAGTACGCTTACTTGTTATGCTCAGGATTGTGAATTGCTTGGTCTCAAGCCAGAGTTCGGCCGCCCGGAAGAGTATATTTGGCAATATATCTCCGTGCCCCCTGTTTGTATCCGTCCTTCCGTCGCGCAAGATGGCGCCTCAAATGAAGACGATCTCACGGTAAAACTTACGGAAATAGTGTTCACCAACGCTCTTATAAAACAAGGTCTCTCAAAAGGTGCACCGACTGTACAGTTTATGGTGTGACTGGTCCTTGGTGCGGTTGGCCCCACTCTGATCCCATTTAACTAGGAACACTGGGAATTTCTACAGTTATCCGTTGCGATGTATATCAACTCAGAATTGCCTGGAGTTCCATCTCAGGCTGGCCAGAAACCTATGAGGGGTTTCGTACAACGATTAAAAGGAAAACAGGGCCGTTTTCGGGGTAATCTCTCGGGGAAGAGAGTGGATTTTTCAGGTCGAACTGTTATCTCACCTGATCCCAACCTGCGTATCGACGAAGTCGCTGTCCCAGAACGAGTCGCCAAAATCCTGACCTACCCGGAGCGCGTTACACCTCATAACATCGAAGTTCTTCGACAAGCGGTTCGGAATGGCTGCGATACACACCCTGGCGCAAATTATGTCACAGCTGGTAGCAGCGGGTTCAAGAAGTACCTCAAATTTGGGAATCCAAATTCAATAGCGGACGGCCTACGTGTTGGAGACACCGTAGAACGTCATATTACTAACGGGGACATCGTTTTGTTCAACCGTCAGCCCAGTCTACACAAAGTATAGTTGTTGGAAATTGTTTGGACTGGTTTCCTGACATTCTTTTCGAAGCTCTCCATCATGTGTCATCGGGCCCGCATACGACCATGGCGATCCTTCCGTCTTAATGAGTGTGTTTGTGGACCCTACAACGCTGATTTCGATGGTGACGAAATGAACCTTCGTAGGTATTTCAACTTGATCCCTACCGTTTATCTGGCTCATCCGATTGATAGATGTGCCACAGACAGAAGAGGCAAGAACAGAGGCGCTGGAACTTATGAGTGTCAAGCACAACCTTGTGACCCCTCGAAATGGTGAACCTGTCATCGCAGCCATCCAGGACTTCATCACCGCCTCATATCTCATGACGAAACGCGATATGTTCTTCGACCGTCGTCAGTTCACCCAAATTTGTTGTTATTTGATAGATGCAGATCTTCAAATCGATATCCCACCCCCAACAATATGGAAGCCTGTCTGTCTATGGACAGGGAAACAAATTTTCAATGTCCTTATGCGCCCCAACAAAAAGTCACAAGTATTCGTGAATGTCGAGTCAAAGTGTAATAGGGTGGACGATCCGAGACCGGACTGTTATCGCAGGAAACCCCTCCCGGATCTCTCTCCGAACGATGGCTGGCTTGTTGTCGTCAACAGCGAAATCATGTGTGGAGTTATGGACAAGGCGACAGTAGGGAGCGGGAAGAAGAAATCGATATTCGGTGTCATATTACGCGATTACGGTCCGCATGAAGCAGCGGCCGCCATGAATCGCGTTGCAAAACTGTGCGCCCGGTGGCTCGGTGGGTCCCCATCTTAGTTTACAATTGCGAAATGATTGATATCTCCTTCAGCTAACTTCGGGTTCTCCCTCGGTATCAGTGACGTGATTCCCGGCCCTAAGTTACGAGCCATGAAGGAGAAAAAAGTGGAGGCGGCCTACGCCGAGTGCGTCGACCTTATCACGAAGGCAAAAAAAGGACTGCTGGAGAACAAACCCGGCTGCAACCAAGAACAAACTCTTGAAGCACTAATCTCCGCAGTTCTCTCCAAGGTCCGAGACGAAGTCGGAAAAGTATGCATGGAGGAACTTAGTCGCCACAATGCCCCCCTTATCATGGCTACGTGTGGTTCAAAAGGTGAGGAGTATGTGAACATGCGGCTGATGGATTTGAGCTGATGATGACGAAAGGTTCGGTCATTAATGTCTCCCAGATGGTGGCGTGTGTCGGGCAGCAGATCATTTCTGGAAAACGTGTTCCGGATGGCTTTCAGGACCGCTCCCTCCCACACTTCCCCAAGAAATCCAAAGAGCCACCGTCAAAGGGTTTCGTTCGGAACAGTTTTTATACCGGTCTTTCGCCCACAGAGTTTTTATTCCATGCCATTTCTGGACGTGAAGGCCTTGTAGACACCGCAGTAAAGACGGCCGAAACGGGTTATATGCAACGACGTTTGATGAAAGCCTTGGAGGACCTCACCACGCAATATGATCTCTCGGTCCGCAATTCGACTGGAGGAGTTGTGCAATTTAGGTACGGGGATGATGGGCTCGATCCAGCTTGCCTCGAAGGAGATGCCCAGCCCATCGAATTCCAGCGATCGCTGAAACATGCATTGGTATATTCTATCCGTTTCTCACGCAAGGCCAGGGCTGACTTGGAAGGTTTAGACGGTCGGAGGGAGAGATGGCCGTGCTTTGCTGCCATTTGAAATCCTGGAGGTGATGGACAGTGAATTGGCCACACCAAAGTTTGTCAACGAATGTGCTGCCACCTATGTCGCTACGATTCGCGATTTCATTGCAGACGGCATCGTCAGCTACCTCGCAAAGATTAGGAAGGAGCACGGCATGTTCGAAGCATTGCAGCGAAACGATGAGTGGGATTCGGACACTGACTTTAGTTTGGGAGCAACTAGTACGCCTTCTTACCCCGAGATCCTACTGTTCTCATACCCTACACAGACGCTGATAAGGCAATTGTGGACAATATGGTTAAAGTGACGAAGCTGCAATTACTCCACTTCCTCCATCTTTGCTGGGTAAAGTATGTTAAAGCGAGAATTGAACCAGGTACGCCGTCCGGGACTCACTGCCGCAGTACAACTACTAATAGGCTTCAGGTTCAACTGTCGGAGCTGTCGGCGCACAGTCCATCGGCGAACCAGGAACACAAATGACGCTCAAAACGTTCCACTTCGCTGGTGTTGCATCCATGAACGTTACCCTGGGAGTGCCTCGCATCAAGGAAATCATCAATGCGGCCAGATTCATTAGCACTCCCATTATCAGCTGTAAGCTGGTTACTCGCGATAGCGAGGCGTCCGCTCGCATCGTAAAAGGTCGTCTGGAAAAGACACACCTCGGTGATGTGAGCTTGCTTATCAGTTTTCCTTGCACAATACCATGATTCTTTGTAGATTACTGCAATCTTGGAGGAGGCATGGGCGCCGGAGTATACTTACATTGGAATCATTGTAGACATGGACGCGATAAAGAAATTGCAGGTCAGTATCTGTCTATACGGCCACGAAATGTCCCAAGCTCATGGAGGTTCAATAGTTGGAAATGACACTGGACGACATCAAGTGGGGGATTGTCAACGCTAAGAAGCTCAAGGTCAAGCAGGAGGTGAGTACCCCGATTTTCAACATCAGCTCTTTGGAATCGAACATGGTTGGCTATAGTCGATCACTGTGATCCCACGCCGAAATCGACTGCGTCTGTACGTAGATGGACCCAAC
>JBBPTY010000448.1:0-17929 GCA_038094335.1 Tylopilus aff. striatulus | reverse complement strand
GTAGTTTTTTCTCGGTGTCAATCATGGATGTCTTCCAATTGAGAGCTCGAGCCTCCAGCAAGATACCCAGGGCACCGTAACCACGACCAGCAAGAACCAAAACATTCCTAAGCAATGGGTCGTTGGCTTTGACTCCTCACCACTTATTACCCCAAGTAATACTAGGTGCCTCTAGTAACTTAACCCTAGGCCGAGGCTCAAATATCTTCTTTGATAGTTACCGCGAGGCTGGTCCAAGTGGCAGGATAGCTTGGATCACTTGTGGTGAGCGCAGTGGCCGGGTCTTCCGAAGCCTTTGTCTCCTGATCTGTCCATAGATACCCCCCACCCTGACCAACAAGTTGGGCGTAGGGTTTCGACCATTGGAGATCGCAGCGGGCTAGGGGTACGTGAGTCTCTTCTCCACGCCTAATTAGGATTAATTCTATGTTATGTCGCCAGGCGTGAAGCATCATGCACTTCATGCACCATGGGTGATCATTGAAGCAATGCTGTAACGTCGGCTCTGGATATCTTGCGCGCTCATCCCCACGAGGTTTTCGCACCAAAGGAAGCTCGATGTCATGGTTCAGGTACCTTCAAACGGTTTTGCATTTAAACGATCGCCTCGCTCGCTATTTACACATCATCCTCATCTACTCGACTATGATACGTCCTAAACCTAAACCATACACCGGGCCTACAAAACTCGTTTTGGCGTTCGATATTGGTACGACATATAGCGGGATCTCTTATTGTATTCTCGAAAATGGGCAAGTTCCCGAGGTGCTTGGGGTCACAAGGCTAGTTCTATGTTTTCTTATATTTCTTTGTCTTGATTTGCCGCAGATTTCCGTCGCAGTCACAAGTTGGTGGCAACGCCAAAGTACCTTCTCTGTTGTTCTACGACGAGATGGGTAACCTCCAAGCGGCGGGAGCAGAGGTACTAGCTGAGAACGTAGTGGAGAACGCACTAAGGGGGGATTGGCAGAAGGCTGAATGGTCAGGAATTCAACAGTGTCATGACTTCGTGGAGCTGATCCTCACTTATCAATCCAGGTGGAAACTTCACCTCCGCCCACCGCATTTAGCCACCAGTATTAACCGACACGATGATTTACCTCCTCTTCCATCTGGCAAAACCGCTGTCGACATTCTCACTGATTTTGTCGGGTATCTTTTCAGCTGCGCCAAGACCTACATCGAAGAACGTCATCCAGCTTTCCCATGGTCATCTGTCGAAGATTCTATCGAGTACATTTTCACTCACCCGAATGGCTGGGAAGGCGTACAACAGCAGCTATATCGTCAAGCAGTTGAACGTGCCAATCTCATTCCTAGCCTACCAGAAGGGCAGGCCCGTGTCCACATGCTAACAGAAGGGGAAGCGAGCCTTCACTTTTGCGTCGCCAACCTCCTAAATACTGCCAGTGATACTGCGGAAGCCGACCTAACCGCTCCTCGGGGTGTCGTAATCATTGATGCAGGCGGTGGGACCATCGACCTGAGTATGTTTTCGATGACATCCAACCCAATTTCCTGTCAGGAAATTGCTCCAGCCGAGTGTATGTTGTCATCGCTGCTGCTGGAGACTGGACTCCCTCACCCTTATCCTCTCTTAGGCCAGCTTCAAGGTTCAGTCTTCGTCACCCGTCGAGCGAAGGTTCTTTTGGAATGTCAGTGATGTTCGCTTTACTTTCTTTCCCCGCGATGAACATGTTTTCGACACAGTAAAGCTTGATGGCTGGGATCATGCCAACCCCGACGAAATAGCCGAATTCACGCGCGAGTTCGACCAGACGACGAAGCTCGTCATCAAAAGTAACGAAGAACCAGCCTACATCAGGGTTGGTGGTCGTCGCGTTAATAACCCGAAATATAACATATCTTTCGGCAAGCTGAAGTTGTCAGGGTAGGACTTTCACCGAGCAGCCGTATATATCCCATGTTCTGACTTGGAAGCTTCTAGTGAAGAAGCGGCTGGTTTGTTCAACGAGTCGATCGATGCCATCGTCAGTGCATTCGAGCGACAGGAGAAATTCGCCAAGGTACCCACTACGGTAATGTTCACCTCACCGGAATAATTCGTCCTACTCATCAACATTTTCAGATGGCGTTCTTAGTTGGAGGGCTGTCCACAAATGATTGGCTTTGGTTTCGCCTCCATTCCTACTTCAAGGAGAAGAGCATCACTATTTGCCGCCCAGACAACAACATGTGAGTGGTCGTGGCCTTCGCACATTCTTGCGAATCTTTCTGATGCTTTCACATCAGCAACAAAGCAGTCGCCAATGGAGCGGTGCTATCCCATGTTGACCGTGAAAACCATCTAATCGCGTCGAGAGTTTCGCGTGCCACGTACGGCGTGGTCTGTGCAGTGCCTTTCCAGGAAAATGATGAAGAGCATATTCGTCGAAAAGATCAACTGGAGGTGGATCCGACAGGTGATTGCTACGTTCCCAACTACTTCGATGCGAAGCTCTGCAGGGTCAGTCTCCAACTTTGTGCGAAGTGCAAACTAGTAACATAGGATTGATTATTGCCGGGTAGGGCTCTGCTGTTCGTGAAGAGATGGAGTTTAGGGAGTCATTCTCTCTTACGGAAGAAAATCTAACGGCCTTCGGAGAGCAGGCCGTGTGCCTCGTTTGCTATCGAGGTACTTTGTCGAAACCCGAGTGGCTGGACCAAGATCGATGTGAGTTCATTGCATCCTTTTTGTCATGCCCTATACCGACAGCAAATGCAGCGTCTTTCTACCCGCTTTGCACTCTCCACATGGATCTCAAAATACCTGCGAAGAATCTTGTTCCGAAAAGGAGCGCTTCGGGCCAAATGTATTACCAGCTAGATTATGACGTGATCGTGTTCTTTGGGCTTACCGAACTTAAAGCAGAGCTAGGCTGGAAGAGCGAGGTAAGCTACAACGTCCGTCTTACGTGCTGCTACTAACTTCATCTTCTTTAGGACGGCGAGCACCGGTGAGTCAATATGCGGTGGTTTCACGAGTTTTGCTTAACTTCTACTTAGCACTCCAGCGAGAGTCTCATATCATTCCACTTGATCGTTCTCAAGTTTATCTGTCTGTTTACGTTGTGCAGTTGATCCTGCACTCCCTGGCAGGGTTGAATCGTGGGAATGCATCTTTCTGTATCATGGATGTCGGCCCTTCATCGTATACCGGTTTTGTATCATGGTCTGCGGCGCCTCTGTATTTCATCACCCCCAGTAATTTGCGGCATAGGAAAATATACTGTGCTATATTGCCTATAACTACCGCAATACCCAATGACGAGTCCAAAGTAAAACAAGTACATGAATGCCAAACTCCAAGGCGAATGACAGGTACAATTCCACTAGCGTATGAATGACTGTTGACGAGCGAAGCCGTTCACCCCAGTGGATGATGGTGGTCTCTTAGAGCCTCTGGACCCTTGGCAACTTGCCTTCCGTAAAAGAATCAGTCTTCAATGGTAGCTTCGTTGGCCGCTTTCCAGACAATCTTTCCTGGTAGAGTGGCGGAAACATGTCATTTTCCAAAAGCGACTCCGCGCCCAAATCCTGGTGCCAAGGGCAGAGTGCGTTGTAATCTGGTTAGCACCAAGAACATCCTCCACAAAAACCCTACCTGCAGGCTTCTGGACGAAATATCCAACCGCCTTTTCCGGGGCTACCTTCCATGGACGCGCAAGAATTGGGTGATGTAATACTCGAATCAGCATCAAGAAAAATGGCCTTCACGTGTGTCTGAACCTGCTCCAAGGGATTATACGATACCCCGTTGGGGGTTCCTGTCTCACCTTGTCAGTCCTTGCAGACGAGTCTTTGGATCCCTACCTGGACAGCCTCTGGACGACATCGGCAGCAAAATAAGGAACTCAGGCACGACAGTAGCGCATTGGTCATGGGTTGCAACACAACGCAAGGGCCAGGGAAAATGCTGTTGAGTGAAGGAAAAAAATAGAAGTAGGGGCATCCATTCGACGGTCAGCGATCTATGAACGAGCGGAAGAGGAACGCGTGGGTGGTTCACACTTGACTACGGCCGGTGTGTGAGGCATACGGTGAAGTGGCCGGTGTGCCCTGCCGGGCGAGTGGAACAAGCGGCAAGGCTGCAGCGTTGTGGCTTCCTGAGATCACGCGCACAACGGTGCTTGACCCTGTGCCTGCCTTCGGTTTAAACGATATTTGGATTTATGGGTCATGACGCTTGCCAATTAACCTTGGCGTATCGGTCAGAATAAGGAAGGCCGCAAGAAGGCCACACGACTTACAGCCAGTGGAGATTATGTGCTCAAGCGAAACGTTGTTCGGTTCAACGTAGGTGCGTGTCGGACGGTGGCGAACGGACGATATGCCAGTTCGGGTTAGCTCCATCACACTGCTCAATATCTGAGACGCGCCGGCTGCCAACCCCAAGGAACCATATCAAATGGAATGATGCCTAGAACGTTCTCAAGTTGATTCACTGTTATGCAGACTAGTAGAGCATGAAAATGTTGAAAGTGTCATTCGGGCACACATGCACGACAGTCGGACATCATAAAATAGCCATTCAGCGGCTCTCAGCATATCTAGGAGTGACGGACCCGCTTCAGCTTCTGAGCCATCATATATATACTTTTGCGGAAGTGAAGATTTAACGTTTAACTGCCAGAATTCACGCGGTTTCTGCGAGGCAATGGGTTGTTGCCACATCCCATACTCAGACTGTGCTGTTTGACCGCGAGGCGGCAGCTGATTCGGTGCCGCCGTTATAAGTAGATGATCAACAATGCTGCCATGCTGCTTTGCGCCTTTTCCTCGTTCGCATCGCTAATAACATGCCGGACCGCCTATCATTGATGCTGGATAGCATGGTTTTGGCGGTGAAAGAGGGCCATTCATACGATGGCGTAGTGTCAATTCCAGAGAGAGGTTTGGAAGACATCACCTACAGGTCTGGCCTAGTTGGTTTACTCGCGGATCGTCTGGTTCGTATTCCATTCTTCTTTCGACGTCCGAAAATTGGTAACGCTCAGTGCGATTCAGGAGCTCGTTCAGGAAGCTATTTCGCGCGTGCTAGTAATTTCCAGGTGAGTCGTCTCCCGTTGGACCGGATGTCTCATTGACTTCTAGGACAACACTTATACTTTTCTCCAGAAAAAAACTACCTAGTACTCAGCCCGGGCTTGGGGATGAGCCTGGTCAGCCGAGGATACGAAACATGGAGGGTGAAGAGAGAGAACCCAGAAGGAGGGGTACGCTAACGGCAGTATCCTAACCTCAAGCGAAATCGAGAGCGTGCATGATGATGATGCTATGATCAATAATTCGATATCAATGACTGCATACTGCTTTCCCATGCCACACCTAGCGACTATTGCTAGACATAAGAACAACAAATTTTCTAACTTGAACTCAATAAGCTTTCCTCTGTCTGAGTCCGCTTACGTGACAACATTGGCCTCCCGGTCCATGTAGTCCCCGTTTAGAAAGTCGTCGTGCCAGTTCCGAGGACCCTATGATAGCAAGCTCTCGACCGGCACCTCGCCAATTTCTAACCTAATGGACTCCCTCAGTCTCCGGATCTGGGAAACTGTGAAATCTGCACACCACTGGCAAGAACGTTGCGACAAGCTTTAGTTCCTGTAAAACAATTGTACGTCGTGTCAACTTCATCTTCCGACGGTCGTGACCCCTGCCGCCGCGGGGCTGCGAGATGCAGTTCCATATCAGCCGGAGCAGGTTCAAGATAGCTCAGTTCACCTACCTAGATCATATGGGAAAACCCCTGTGTAAGCACCCGGGGGCTCGCCCAAAGAAACAAGGGACGCGTGACTCCGGCTCTTATCGCTGCGACTATCCTCGGACAGGGAGGACTCATGGCGATGCTGGTCGCGCGAGAAGATCCTACACATTTTCGAACATCGCTCATAAACCCTCCCTGTAGTCGCGGCGAGCGCCATTTACCTGCGAATTTCCCCTCGTGAGATGCTAGAAGTTTCCCCTTTTTTCCAGATGTGCTTCTGTACTCAATCCCCTGGAATGAGCCGGTGGTGATCAAAATTGGATGAATAAATGCGCGGCCTATCGCGAAGGGAACTGCGTCAGTAGTCGATGTCTTCTAAGCCTGTCGTTGGGGCTGACGCAATGCCGTCGTATGAGTGACCAACGTCCACTGCTGTAATCACGTCGCCCAACATCCCTATGCTGTGTGACCTGAGATCATGATAATACTTTCTGCGAGTAGGGAGAAGAGTCGCAGTGGTGAGTATGAAATGGTGGAGACGGCTCTCAGGAACATCATTATGGTCAACCTTTATGGACGATACACCACGCAAGACCTCTGCTACTTTGCTATGCTAGCTGCATCATACCCGCCGGATTTCCTGTCCGGCCAGGATTCAATTGGGCTCGCACCGTACATCGTGCACTCTGCGCCCGGAAATAAATTGCGCAGTTCACATTGCCAGCCCGCATGACCGCATCTATGGCATGACACTGCAGTTGGCACTAGCACTGTAGGAGTTTCTACCATCCACTGAGGCACAGCAATAGCTGCTTATGAGGTACACGGACACCTATTAAATAACTAGTACACAGGTAGTAACAATGGCGAGAATGTAATGGCCTTTCGGGCCCAAACAATATAGGAATAGTATTCTAACCAGAACTGCGGGCAAGTCAAGAAAACATCCCGCTGTGCATTGGGTCCCGTTAACCCCCCCACACGAGAATTAATGTCCCTTCGCCGTTATTCCCGACGGGATGGAATTGACTGTTTACGCAGACGCATTACGGAGACGCAGGAAGGTCTCGTATTCAGGCGACTCTTCGATGTGCCTGCGAAGGGTTTCTGGATCGAAGGCACAAAGTAAACTTTAATGTTCGAGACATGGCCGGGCTGTAAACTCACCATTCTTGCAGAGATTATACACCGCGGCAACAGGGCCAAACAATTGGGAGCAAGGCTGGAATGGACTCCCTGAAGGTGGGAGCAGCATACCCACGATCTCGGTGATAAGTGGTACTATAGCCTCCTCGCCGACCTCTGATTCAGTATGTCAGGCCTCAGACTGGTAGATGACGTCTAGCTGCACTCACTCGTCCGAGCCAGGGCAGAAAGGATTCTAGCACCCTTCTTTTGGACGTTCTTGTTTGGATCCCCCAGCTGGACCAAGCTGCCTTTCAAAATGGGCGTTAAAGCCTTCGGATTTACCTTCCCTACAGACATCTCGGTCATCAAGTGCAGAGAGCCCTGGTCAAGACATACAGTATCCTTCGAGACATATCAAACTCATGCGGGTTTTGTGGTAATCGCGGCCTTCGAGCTGCTTTTGCAAGGTGTCGACTATTTTAAGCTTTAGAACTCTGGGCCCCACCCGATCTGTGCCAAGACCATTAGTACAAGGTATACTCAGGAAATCTTTTTTTAAATTACTCGATGCCATAAATTCACCAAATATTTTAGAGCCTTCCACCCGACCGACAGCATCGTCGAACCAGCCTTTGTCCATCATAGAAACGATAAGCGATGCAACACGAGAGAAATCGTCGTCCATCCACATGTCTTTTAGCTACCTGTCAGCTGACCCTTCCCAACGTGGTGTAGGGTGACTTACTGTACTTCAGACAAACCATTAACGCATATGCTGCCAGCAATGAGGTCTTTTGTCGCTCCAACTGGCTCATGAAGATATCCAACATGCGTCGTGAGTATTCCCCCCGGATGGCAGAGACTGATTTGCCTTTGGTCAACTAACGAAAGATGGCTTGGAGGTGGGAACTTACTGTGGCACAGCTTTAGTAACGTCAAAGTTGCCGCAGTGCGTAGATGTGCATTCCATGACTTAGCAGTCGACAATAACTTCTCCATGAGGTCACGATTGACATCCCCCGAACCTAATGCAAGTCAATCTCAAGGGGGGCGTACTGCAGCTAGCGCCTACCGTCGGCCTGAAGGACACTAGGCAAGTCGTTGGTGCTTTCAGGAAACGGGGCATTGTCTATCTCTGCATCCAGCCGGGGAAGCCTCTGGCCAAGGGAATATATGATGCCAGATATATGAACATCGTGGGGGACTATCCTCATCATGGAGTGTGTGCTTGCGAGTGGGTTATGACTCACTCGGCACGTTAAACGCGACTAAGGCCTCTACAGCCGCTGCGCCGACCGGACTTCTTTCCTGTCTTGCTAGGGCGGTAATCTTCATTTCCAGCTCTTTGTCTAGAGCTGTCGAGGAGGTGAGTAAATGGCATGGAAGTCAATCGGGAACCACTCACGTAACTGGTCCGTGTACCTGGCGAGAGATGCGATCATTTCAAGTGAGGTCACCAAATGGTTCGGGGCTATGGAGCGCAAATCAGCCCATATAACACCTAGTAATGGATACCTACCTTTCACTTCCAATGCTAGTAAGACCCTTGTTTTCCCGTTCACCACATCTGTGAGTTGACGAATATCGTACGTTCGTTGCTCCCCTGCTGAAGATAAGGATTGACACGGGATGACACGCTGACTATACGCACCGCTATCAATAACGTAACGAAGGCACTCCGTGACAAATGGGAACAAATACTTGTTTCTACTCTTGGGGACTTCCTCCAGTGCGGATACGAGAACCTGAATTACGTCTGTGTGGGCAATGAAACGTTTACGAAGGTCGGGGTGTCTCGCTGAGAGTCGCGCAACGTAGAGTACTCTGCGGAAATCCGAGTGATCGGGCTTGCTCAGTATTTCTTTCAGAGCGTTCCTTACCACCATATCTTGCTCCCTGGGGTCGTTAAAATCATCTACGGTTATATGTGGAATTAGTGAAACTCCTAACGAAGATAGCGAGACAAAATACTGGTGCAAGCCACATCGTGAATGACAGTAAGCGCAAACTTGTCGAAATTAGATTGATTGTCCATGGGCGCCATGAGCCAATCGGGTTCGGGTATTATTTGGGTCTGTCCTCTGCTTAGTCCTTGCATCATGGATGAAACGTGTGAGGTGAATGCTGTCGACAGTCATAGATCAAAGATAATACCTACGAAGATCGAGAAGGAACAGTATTTCTCCAAGAGACCTAAACGCCTTGCGCCGATCGTTTAACAAGAAAGTCAACCGGGTTATCATGCTCTCCTCGTCCGGAAGTTCAGTCGTCCAGAGACAGGGTGGCCATTGTCCGCCGGGACTTGGTGGCGGTACTGCCGGGACATCGACACAATGGGTAAGAGTACCCAGAGGTACATAGACACAGCCGGGAAACGCCGAGGAATGGACATGTTGAGCAGGAATGATTGAACGAGGGCGATATCCGTGCTTTCTGAAGTGATCGTCAATCAGCCATGAGTTCAAATGTATAGATTGGAACGAGATTACCTCCGGGCGTGTTTACCTGTCCCGCTGAACGATATCTGGTGGTAGGTACGTATCACCTCGAGGATTCTCCAACACCATTTCATGGTATCCCTTCGGCCAACATCGATGTCTTCCGGATGCCATGTAGAGGTCTCTGGCTCGGTAAGCAATCCATGCGCGGTGGCCTCCCGCCTCATCCACACGAGGGGTACGTTGCCGGAGTGAACGGCTAGGTGATCATTGTCTGGAAGGTTATGTCCCCCATTGTGAGCTGGCCGGCTGATCCCGCCGCTGGACGGAATAGTATGTCAGGTTTTCTGGACTTGCGTTTCGACGTAAGCGTAACTTACACGTCAGAATGACTGCCAGCGAACCAAACTTCCTTCACGTCCCCAACATCTTTTTCTTCGCTAGTATTGTTCACGTCGAGGCTATCCTCGACACCGACAGCCCTGCGGGATCGTATGTTACTACGATGGGCGTTAACCTCCGAAAAGTACTCTGGCATGAACTTGACTCGACGCTCGTCAAGAGCAAGCGCGTGCCGGAAGTGACATGCGTTGGTCACCGAAGCAGAGGCTGTGATATGGACTGCCGTCTTCACTAGGCCCAAGGAAGAGACCGTGTCCCTAGTCAAAGGTCGCTTGGCATGTCGCGGAGGATGGGATGAAATAGTGCAGCCTACCAGACCCCCACGAGATGGACCCTTACCCCCTTGTAACAGAAATCCTTCTTGAATTGTGTAGCATCCTCTTTAGTCTTGGGATTATTGGGGTTGATGGAGATGTAACGGCGATAAGCCCTGGGATAAGATATCCGGCTGACCTGTCACAATAGAAGGAAGTGGATACTGACTGTTCGGCTCGTTTTTCCCTGTCTCCAGATTCCTGTAACAGACCAACCTATTGTGATTGCGAGTCTATTGATGTGACAAATAAAGCGACGCAAGCTCACCTCGTGAATAAGACCGGCGAGTGCCCTTACTTGATATCCTCCCCGAGAGTATCCTGTGAACACTTTCGGGTTAATCGCATTCTGTGGAGACCAGTAGTTGGATGCACCAAACAAATATAAGCGGTCCCCTTCGCGATAGTTGCGAGCTAACCATAAGTACGCCTTCATCACGTTTTCACCAACAGTCCTATGACGATCAGTTAAATTAGCAGGCGGTCAAACAACACAAAGTAAACAGACCGAGCAAATGCCATATCAAAACCGCTTTTAATCGAACATCCCATTCGATTCAGTAGAGGTAAATGATCGTCATATGCACCAATCCCCTCATAATAGCATTTAAGCTGTTTGACGTCGTCTTTCGGTAAAGCGTCGTATAGCTTCTTGACGTTCGTTTCCTGTACAAGCCCGAGTTAGCGATGAGTCACTTACTCGGGAAATTAGTTACCTTGGAGCCAGATTTGTTTGATGTCCCGTCGATAAAGACCACGAGATTCTTCGAATTACCCGAAGCGTTGGGGGGAGCTTGGTGGCAGGTGGGGCATCTAAACGGTGTCGATAAGGGTGCCGACAGTGACATCTGGGTCGGGTCGAGCGAGAAAAAAAGAGTGAGGGTTCACGTCGCAGGAGACTGGCTACTTTATGAAAGCGTGCCGTGGTCGGGAACTGTGACCATCAAGATTCGACAACGATGTATCCATGAGGATGCTGTGAAATTTCACAAGTTCCGAATTCCTGGAGGAATATGTGATGATCGTGTGCTCATGGCGGGCGCGATGCATGACTTACGAGCTTTATGGTAAGCGAGAATATAGCAGGGCACAGCTTCTCCGACCCTGAGGTGCGTTTCAAGTTGTGTGAATATTTCTGCTACGTAACTACCGTGTGACCGGTGTTGTAAAATGGTGTCTAGTTCACATAACACAACATTTATGATCTCCAGCTGGTGTATTCTGGACATAATAGGGTAGATTGAGCTTACTATATATATTTTTGCAATGAGATCACGTTTTTATAACCATGTGGCAACTCATTTTCATCAAATGGTCAGGAATTTTGATATCAAGTGTCAGGGCAGCAGTGGTATGGAGGGCGGGAAGGGATACATACTTCTCTCTGTGGAAGGTGATCGAGTGTGTTTCAACCTTCGGACGTGGGAGGAGTGCGGGAGCAGGTGACGGACGGGCGCTCCTCTGCGTCAGCGGCGTTTGCACTCAAGATGGATTCAACAAGGGTGGCATTTGTGAGGTACGTGAATCGAGCTTCTCAGGGAAGTGCATTTGACAGATCTTTGCAGGTAGTGCGGGGGAGGGACACAAGTATACGAGTGAGACTGTGTGATGCTGAAGCCATTGACAAACAGCTTCATGTGCTTCCTTTCCCTCCATCTGTGTTTGTATACTTTGTAGAATTAGAATCATTCGCTACCATACCACTTACATAAGAACTACAGTCGACTCCCTCATAACGCATACCCCTTCTGGCAACCCTGCTGCTCAAACCCTCAATTCAACAGGGTATGGCTTACACAGAATGTAGATAGAAGAGAGGTAGTGCTACAACTTATCCACCAAGGTCATGCTATAAATTTAAGTCATTCATGCCCTAGGTAGCTCTGAAGCCTGAGGGGTATGCATTATGAGGGAGTCTACTGTACTGACAATTACTTCACAACCTTTGGCAGAAACCAGAGTTTCCACAGTGACTGGTGGTCACCCAAAGGCATGGAAATCACCCTTGCTTCATGATTGGTTGGGGCAACCAACCCTCGTTTCCTTGTCGAAGCCTATACAATGTTTACGCCTTATCTGCCCTCTTCTCACGATCAGAGCATGAAACTTCAGGTACTTCTACGTCGCCTCTTGTCGTTTGTTATGCACTGCCCTCCTCCACCATCATGCGTAAGAGCGACGGCATGGCAATACCGCCCTGGCGGTTCAGTATTTGCCCTGTGGCCCTGTCGACATGTCCCCATTTATATGCAAAGGCAACCCCCAGAGCGTGGGGACGGTCGCTCTCAAGATAAGAAGCTTGTTCAGCGATCCCCCGAATTTCTGATCTTGGGCTTATCTCCGATAAGTGCAGGAGCTCACAAAACTTGACAGACCTGGTGAGAAACATACCTATTTTCCCCTTGCTTCTCCACCCGACCTCTGAGATGTCGAAGGAAGAAAAGATCGCTGATACCCATATCACAATGCAGACGCTGGGAGTACCACAAGGGTCTTCGGAAATTAAGAATGCGGACGACGAGTTACTCGCAGAACTCGGTTATAAGGCCGAATTTAAGCGTGAATTCTCGGTGCGTGGGGCTGGTTCGATGGCGAGCCTTGTCATGACATGACGACATACAGATGTTGGAAACAATTGCTTTTGCGATCTCTATCATGGGTGTGATTGCCTCCGTCACATCCACGTTCTCGTTTCCGTTGGTCTCAGGTGTGTCGTACCTTTCGCGCGCTCAATACAAGGTATCGAAGGCAGATCGCAGGTGGTCATGTCGGGATGGTGTGGGGATGGTTCATCCCTTGTTTCTTCGTGATGGCAGTGGCCCTTTCTATGGCCGAGTTGGCATCTTCTATGCCGTGAGTCGCCACCATGGTCTGTATATTCCATGCCGAAGGACATACCGGCGAACGTCAGGACGTCTGCTGGTCTCTACTACTTCTCCGCCAAATTAGCACCTCCAAAATACGCTGCCCTTGCAAGTTGGATTACGGGATGGGCTAACATAACTGGTCAAGTGACGCTAGTGTGCTCGATAGACTTTACGTGGTGGGTCGTGTGCCTCCCTGCAACCTGTAATCGCTCGAGTCTAATGGGATATCTGACAGTGCTCAGATGATTGTGTCTGCCATCACGGTGGGATCAAATGGGTCTATCGTGCTAGGCGCGGGTGCAACTTACGGGATTCTACTCGCAATCCTGTTTTTTCATGGTCTTGTTTGCTCAGCGGCGACCAACATCCTCGCCCGACTGAACCTCTTCTACGTCATTGTGAATGGTGCGTCTAGTTTGGGCTCTGAGATGAATGCATTGTTGAGTGACGCACAAAGGAGGGACTACTGTCGCTGCGATCGTTGCATTACTCGTATGCCCTGGTGACAACAAGGTATCGACGAAAGACGCCTTTACGTTATTTGAGAATAACACTGGCTGGACGAACAGTACGTTGTTTGCGAAGCATGGGATAGATGAATGCGTCATTCGTTATGATTAGATGGCTGGGCATTCCTGCTCGCGTTCACAGCGCCCATGTGGACGCTAACAGGCTGTAAGCATTCGGGTTCTTGCCACGACGTAGTTCTTTCTGATGCGTACCAGACGACTCTGCCGCACATATCTCGGAGGAGGTCGCGGGTGCGCAGCGCAGCGCGCCAATCGCCATTATCCTCGGAGTGGCTATCACCGAAATTCTTGGGTGGTTGCTACTCATCGCAGCTTCTTTCGCCAGCAAATCCGTTTCTTCGCTCATCAACACCAACTTGCCACTGCCAATGGGCCAGCTCTTCCTGGATGTACTCGGGAAGCAGGGTATGTTGGCCATCTGGAGCTTTATAATCGTCGTCCAGGTAAGGGAATGCTTGGATGCGTTGCACGCGATGAACCTCATACGCCCCAGTTTGTGACTGGTGCCGCTCAAGGAGTAGATGCCTCCCGTGTCATCTTCGCCTTTGCCCGAGACAACGCTCTTCCTGGTTCGAGATGGTGGAAACAAATCAACAAGCACACACAAACCCCGGTCAACGCTGTATGGTTTGTGATGGTAGCTGCTGCCATCTGTGGTCTCTTGGGGTTCTCCACTGCAGCGCTGTCCTCGCTCGCTGGGTCGGTCCATGTTTTCCGTGATCGTCGAGTTTTTCTCACCTCTCCTCCCAGGGCGTCCGTTATTGGCTTGTACGTATCGTACGCGGCACCGATCTTCCTTCGGATCACTTCTGGCCGGAATGCGTTTTCTCCGGGGTACTTTTCGCTTGGAAGATGGTACCTGCCTGTCGGAATCGTGGCTGTATCATGGGTTGCCTTCATTGTTTTACTCCTTTTCTTCCCACCCTCTCAAACGACCACTGCTCCAGGCATGAGTGAGTATTGCCATCGTCTATTTCGACCGCAAAGGAGCTGATGTACGCAGACTACGCCGTCGTGATCATCATGGCTGTGTTCATCTTTGCGTCGGTCTCCTGGATCGTCTCTGCACACAAGTGGTTCCACGGACCGATCACCAACATCGATACCGATAATATCGAATCGCTGGACTCGAAGCGACTATAAAGTCCGACTCCTGCAATCATAGAGCAGGGTAATCCAGCTCGTCTGTACGTTTCATAGTGTACAGTGTATTATATGTGCATACGTACGATCCAGGGTGCGGCTTATTACACGCAGTGCTGAAGATGTGAGATCGACAAGCGTGAATCTGATCATGTACAAAGTTGAAAGACACCAACAAAAAACCCCTGTGATACTGGAACTAGTCCAAATCCTAAGAAGGACGTCCGTTAACACTGGACCCGTGGGGCGAAGGATCGTTTGACCGGTCCACTGGGTCCATCTGAGCAGCCGCATCAGTACCGGCGCCTCGCCGTGCAAATGGTCCACACGTCGACACCCACCTCGGGTCGGTCATAGTCGTACTCTCTTTCACGGTCACGATACCTCCCGTTCGCATGGTCGTATTGGTCGTACGGCGCATGCCCGTTCATCGGGGCAGACGGGGGGTACGGCGCTTGAGGCGGTGGATGCGAATATGACGTCATGGACGCAGAGGCAGGGGTATCCGTCGGGGACGGACGGATGAGGTGCATCAACGACGGGGTAGCGGGCACGGTGATGCTGATCGCATCGAGCAGAAGACTAAACAAGGGTAAAAACCACACGATGAGCGACATTGTGGGGTTATGATGGGAAGCGAGCAGGAAAAGAGGTGTTGGGTACGGACTCGTTTTCTGCCTGGAGTTTTCGGATACGCGCGTTGGCGAGATCGAGATCGCGTTGGTATTCGTCGTGGTGCTAGTGTATTTAGAACAGAAGGTGGGAGGGGCGTGTTAGGTTGTCGTTCGTCAGCGAGACAAATCGGAATAAATGAAGCGTGATATACCGCGTTGACCTGATCGAACTTTTCGCGAAGAGCCTGGAATCTACGAGCTTGAGGTGAATCGTTTGAAGAGAAAGAGAACAAAGATGAGCTTGGACGTACTTTTCTTTGTATCGCAGGCCAGCCCGCTGCGGAGGAGGGGGAGCCTAGTGCCATGTATCGGAAGACATGAGCGAACTGATAAAGCAAAACCGACCTTGAGTTTGGAGTTGTCTTCGACAGTTGGTTTTGGTTTAACCTCCATGGGAGGAACAGATGCCCGGTTCCCACGGGTCCTGGCACTTTGCCCCCTGACCCAAATCGGGCTTATTCCTTGATCTTCATGTTGAGCGCACTGAAGCAAATGTTGAGATCGTGGACGACCAGTCGTTCCAAAGAATCTATAGGGACACAGTTATTCTCTGGATCCGGTAAGAGCGATCAATGCAATTGACATTTTGCTGAACACTATGCCAGCCTATTTCAGCCCTCGTGTTCCAAAAGTTTTCTCGGAGAAATGGGGTCAGTATCGGTGATTCTTGCATCAATGGCTATAAATAATGGGTTTAATGAAGTGGCTCACGGTGGGACGGTTTCCTCGGGGACAACTTGGGATGTGCAAGCGCGATACTTTTTCGCGATCGACCCTTCTGAGTTATGGGTAACGAAACTGTGTGCCAAATCTGTTACGGTGCGCATATATGGTCTGGGGCGCATACCCTAGTTGAGTATATGCGCTCACCGGTTTACTGCAGGTGTTCCACGCTGGGTGGATCGCACATTGCGTCGACCAAGCATTTCGGGTACCTATCGCAGGGTATATTCTCGACGGTACGAATCACTCTGCAGTACAAGTGTCTCTCCCACCAATAACTCCATTAAAATCTAACACTGTAATACCTCTTGTCAGACAGATTCGTCACAGAACCGCCTTACAAATTAGCCGAATACTCGGTACCGCCAACACTTATCCCGCTTTCCGAGCCGACTCTCTTCCAGGCATCCGATACGCCAGGCACTCCGATGATCATTCCACGAAAACGTAAGCAGGAACAGGCCTATTTTGACTCACCAAGTGGTTCCTTCGTATTCTCTGGATTCGACAAGGATGGGATGCCACGGCGGCCTCGGAAGCAACGCAAGCTGCGGTTCGATCCGTCGTTCAGCCCGGGACGCGGAAGATCCTGCAAGGAGGCGATGCCAGGAGCGCGTCTCGATCTCTACCAAGCCCACAATTACTCGAGTAAGGATGACAAAATTATCCAAGAAAATGAACAGGTGACCAGCTCACTATGTGATCGTTTGACCACGCCGCGGACGCCCGATACACCTGACATCCCTTGCACCATCTATGCGTCGCCAACTCTTCGACTCCTTTCCTTGGACGAACATCTTTCGAAAACAACTCTGATATCCTCGCCACCTCCCTCCATCGATAAAAAAGAGAAATTGCCGACTGTACGCACTATCGACTTTACCAACCTTCCCCTGCATACGCGACGTAGATGGAACGCGGGGGCCGACCGTGCGAAATGTAGGGATACAGGTTTGATGCTATCGGTTGTCAAGTCCACAGCTCACAAGATCAAGACACCTAAAAAAATCAGCTTTGCGGATCACGCTCAAATATCCGTGTACGCGGTCTCACCCGAACGATCGGGTCCCAAGGATGATGCAGGTGCCAACTCAGGACCGTGTTTGGGTGACTGGCATGAAGACGAACGGAAGCCGGAGAACAGGGTCTGGAGGCCGAACGACGAAGAACAGCGTTTTGACGGCTCGACCGCTGAAGTGACCGGTGGCTTGTCTCCAGAAACTGGATCTCCAACTATCAACGATACTTCTGTTGGCCCGATGAATAAGGACCAACCCAAGAACGACTCGCTTACGTTGACGGTAAGAGATGTGGAGGCGATGCAACGTCGTCTGCTCGAATCGGCAGAGAAGAACCGTGTCGACGGTCGTGAACTTGCAGTCTTGTTCGAACTCGGGAAATCTTATCAGGGTAAGGTGTTCCACCATGTTTGGTGAACGAGCTTGGAAGTGGCCTTTTTTATTTGACGCAAATATCTTGACCTTTTGTTCAACTCATGTAGTTCTCGTACGTAAATGTTAATACACAGGACTAATGGGCGCGTTCGGATGCTGACTAGAAGATTGAATAAATGTGTGGGACAACGATGTAAGATGACGTGTGCGAGTGATATCGGCGTCGGTGAAAAAACTCTTCAAGAGAGAAAAGCGAGTGGGCCACATCTAGTGGTCCGGTATCCGAATAGCGAGGCAAGTCGCGACGAGAAGGTCGGCCATGAACAGAACGGACTATCTACCAGTAAGTTCATGATCAGTGCACTCGCGCGCGGATATTTCACACCTGATTTATACGCAGTTCGCCGTCTTTTGATATCGCAAACAACGTGATGCGATACGTGGCCACGATCTGGTCTTGAGCGTTCAAGCACTATACTCGCAGAAAAACAAGGGTCACCCTCAGCCGTGCAACGTCTCCCACGACGTGGTCGTATGCGGGGGGGGAGGGGAGGGACTGATTCAACGTACCTCCAATCGGGCCCCCTAATGGATATAGACGTGACGTAC
>JBBPTY010000447.1:0-17931 GCA_038094335.1 Tylopilus aff. striatulus | reverse complement strand
AATTAAGGGATCCCCAGTGGTCGGTAAAGTCGTTTACATATTCATTTGCTAACAGCCGCCCCGGCGGTTGACCTCCTTTGAGGGAGCCTATGAACACGTGTTATCTTGAGACGGATGGGATCTATGTTGTGGACTCGAGGCAATAGTTGAGACGTCGAGGAAAGTATATATGTAAGGAGGATCTTGACCTCGCAGAAGTCAAGTGACTAAAAAGGCCACAAGGATTGAACGGCCTCTCTGGCACCTGTTTGAGGCTCGAACGGACCCGCCGCGATAAGATCGGATTGATCTGAGGAATGGGCGATACTGTTTATCCCCCTCGGGGATGGCGCACTGATCATCGCCGTGGGCGTCTTCTCTAGATGGCACGTACGTATACGTGCTCCCATCAACCAAGGGAAACGAGCAAGGAATGGTTACAATCGTGACGAAGTGTTGCCAGTGCAATTAGTGTGCAATGAGTCGTCAGGCAGGAAATACACAATCAATGGATTGATTTGAGCACAGCCGACCTTCAGTTTGCTCATTATTCGTCTACACAGTTTCGTACAGGGAAGCTTACATTGTTAGATAATTCGTTACGAACGGCTGATGATCGATGAGATGCAATGCTTTAGCATGGGAAAAATCGGATTGAGGCTGGCAGTGTGTACTTGCTCATGAGCGCATTTGCCACGAACCCCGAAGATCAACGGATAGTAAAACTCAACCTTGTTCGTGAGTGCATGTGAGCGAGTGGCGATAAGTTTCGAACCTCGTACCATCAGAGATCAACCAATCTGGGCAGCTTGGCTCTCCGCCTTCCGCATCGTGGGATCGGGCCCTCTCGGTCCATCGCTGCTCGTGAATTCGTCATTCTTATCGTCAACCTTCCAGTTCGCTATCCACTCCGACATACGTGGCTACTTAAGTTCACCATGCAACCCAAAACTATCCTTTCAGCCGATTTCCTCATAAACCCCGCTCCTGCAGCCGCGTTTTACATTCCGGACTTCATTACCGTCGAAGAAGAGGGCTACCTTCTCCGCAAGGCAAGTTTGACAAGATCATTCATTTACTCGACGACGCGAAAACATCGTACACGGTCACGCATCTTCTTTTTACATATCAGCGCATTAACACCGAACGGCTAGATCGACGAATCACCGAAGCTCAAATGGAAAACGCTCGGTAACCGCAGGTGAAGTTTTGAGGATTCGCCGTGTGCATGGCTCGCATTGCCGTATTCTTTGATGCTTACGTTCCATTCCTCTGTATTCTAGGCTACAATTGTGGGGTAAGCCAATCTAACCGCACTTCGCGAGCATGAGGTTGAGAGTCGCTTCATTTTGGCTAGGAGGCGAAGTACTGCAGAATAATGTCCTTCTTCAAAATGAAATGCCGCCATTCTTGTCTTCATAGTGAGTCAATTCTTGAGAGCTATTATACCTGTTAACCAACTGGGGTTTAAGCCCTAACGTCATCGGACGCTTGAAGGAGACTCGAGCATTCGATTTTTCCCCACACAAAGAACCCAATCATATCATCCTCAATGAGGTTAGTAAGCAGGGTATACTTTTTCCCTGCACACGCTGTATTGACTTACCCGTAGTATCTTCCCGGACAAGGAATTATGGTGAGAAATGGACATATTGTGCTCGCACTCATCCACATTGCTGTGATCAAAGCCCCACGAAGACGGACCGTCGTATCATCCCGTGGTTGGGACCGTGTCCTTGGGTTCGCACACCGTCTTCCATTACTATGCCTACAGCTCGGAGGGAGATCAATCACGGTATGGCATAGCTCACACGAGTTCGGCGCGAGCCATTCTTCCGATCCCGGTCCTCTCGGTATTCCTCGAACCCCGGAGCGTCATCATCACAACTGCCGAGCTGTATACCTCGCACCTGCACGGAATCGATGAAGTTGCGTGCGACATTTTTCGGGGCAATGGAAGACTTCAACGTTCTTCAGGGGATGAGGTCGTGTTGTCCAACTGGCAGGCGGTCAAGGCACAGCATACGAAAGACGTGCTGTGCTACGGAGGGTCGCTGGAAAGAGAAAAAAGATACAGTTTGACATGCAGGGACGTCGCCAAAGTGGCAACTCCACTGAGAGGCAGAGCACTTGCGCCGCACTAGGTAGAGGGTTTAATTTCTCTCGTGGGAACGCTACCACGTTGACAAAGGTGTGTTGTTTCATTCGTTCGGTACACACTCAATGGATGAGTCGAGCTTTGAAACACTAGCACACACGTGGATACGAGTCGAGGGCTGACGGTTTGACGATGAAGTTCGGCGAGAGGGCGGATCGGTGATTTTCCCTCCTATGGATCACAGTCAAGGTGTTTGGGAAATAGCAAAGCCCCGAGGAGGCGAACATACTATTGGCGCCACAAAGTGTGGCACGCATGTCCTCGGAACCGGCCGCTCAATGCTAACTCAGGATACGCCCTGAGCTGCGTTTCGGGCGCTGATCTAGCCACTACCACGAGCTTCGAAAAAGAAGACATGGCTACGTTGTGTGGTCACAATCACCTTGTTTCATCCCGTATGTCCGAGTTCGGCTAGAAGGTGTGAAGTAAAGATCGAAAGTGGAGTATGTTAGACACACCTCTTACCGAGTAGCGATCCGTCTGGGGACAATCGCCACGGTAAGCAAGTGATTCGGATCGACCATCGGTCATATATTCATATTTCGGCCCAGTGAATCGACTATCGCATGCCAAGACCTCACTCGATATTAGCGGGGTATGACTGTGTGGTAAGAAGCCTGTTGGGGAGGTGCCGTCATTAGGATGATCTGTTAGTGGACCAGGATTGAAACAGCTACGATGCAGGCATTGCACTAAGCCCCATTCACCGACATGCTGGTACATAGCACGAGGCTTCCGTCGGGGTAACTCGACATCAGACCACAATGTGCTGAAAAAGTCAAAATTTCCCACGGTTGTGCGACACGTTCTTCTCGTCGCCACGCGTCGCGTTCAGTGCACAATGGCCTCCACCAAATCCGAAAATGACATCCTCAACCCGCGTACAACTACCTACGAGTTCATGGGCCCGCCTGGTGCCCTGCTCATCTCTTTGGGTGTGCCCATCATGACCTATCTCCTCTACTTTGGTTGCTCCGAATCCGCTGGAGCATGTCCTCCAACATACGTCTTATCTCCATCACTATTGGCTACCAAAGTGCAAGAAGCCGTTACCGACAAACAATGGTGGGTCAGTCTTTGGGACACAGAAGCTGCGTTGCTCTATTTGGGGTGGTATACCTTCTGTGTTGTCGCATGGACTGTCCTGCCTGGTGATTGGGTCGAAGGTGTCACGATGAGGAACGGACAGAAAAAAAAGTATAAGATAAATGGTATCTTTTTGTGTCCTCATCGCACCAAAGCCTGATTGACTCACCGTTCATGTCCTGTAGCCTTTTCGACCTTCCTCCTCACCCTTGGCATCACCACCGGCTATATCATTCGCTATGGTCCCGAATCCTTCACTTTTCTCTACGACAAATGGCTTGGGTTCCTCACTGCTTCTCTCGTCATGTCTATCGTCCAGGCTGTTGCAGTCTATGCTGGCTCTTTTAGGCAAGGCGCGCTGCTGGCACTCGGTGGCAACTCTGGTAAACCAATCTATGACGTCAGTCTTGTCTACTTTTTTGATTCTGTTTCCTTATGATTGATCTTTATCCTCAGTTCTATATCGGTCGTGAACTGAACCCCTCTATTGGCTCGTTCGACATCAAGTCATTCAATGAACTCCGTCCTGGGCTTATTCTCTGGGTTCTCATCGATATCAGCATGGTCTGTGCGCAAGCCGCGAGGCGTGGAGGCTGGGAAAATGTCACATGGAGCATGTGGCTCGTTCTTGCCTTCCAAGGTTTCTATGTTACAGACGGGTTGTACAACGAGGTGAGTTTGATCTCAAATTTCTCTTTTGGCTGCGATGTAATTACGAATCGTTAGCCCGCAGTCTTCACCACCATGGACATCACGACCGACGGGTTTGGATTCATGCTCGCTGTCGGCGATCTCACTTGGGTACCGTTCGTGTACTCCCTTCAAGCACGTTATCTCGTCTTCAGACCCGTAGAACTCGATGTTGCGAGCACCGTCGGGATCTTGGTCGTCAATGCCTTGGGTTACTACATCTTCAGAGATGCGAACGGAGAGAAGAATAACTTTAGAAATGGCAAGAACCCAAAAAGTGAGTGATCAGATTGAAGATATAGTTACAATTGCTCAGTCAGTGTAATAGACCTCAAGTATATGACGACGGAGAAAGGGTCCAAGTTGCTCACATCAGGCTGGTGGGGACGATCGCGTCATCCCAATTACTTGTACGTTGCTGTAGCATCGATGCTAATGATAGTAGCAATCCTGAGCTTGTCACCTTTATAGCGGCGACTTGCTCATGGCGCTGGCGTGGTCTCTGCCAACGGGCTTTGAGACTCCGATCACGTATTTCTACGTCATCTACTTTGCCGTATTGTTGATCCATAGACAGCAGCGGGATGACGAGAACTGTGAAAAGAAGTGGGTATCTGTGGTCGGTCTTACTCATCCTCCATGGCTAATATTGTTCGCAGATACGGCAAAGACTGGGAAAAGTACAAACAACTCGTTCCCTACCGTATTATTCCTTACGTGTATTAGGCTCACGTCGCTTGGATTTGAACGTGGGGGGTATGTGACAAGATTGGTCATATCGCCGACTTTAACATTTCGACTTCTATGATGACCCCCTTCGAGCTATCGTTTTTGTGTTGCCTCTACGTGTCATCATGCTTTGTTCCACTGCGGCATGCTAGTCGGGCGTAGCACTAGTTGCCATTGATGTGACTATTAATTGGCTTTTGATCAGCTCGTACACCTCCAACTCAGCCGCTGGCTATGCTTACTCAGCAAATGCTTCGAGTCTGATGCTCGTTATGAAAAGACTAGGTCGTCGCCACGCTGCGCAAACCCGAGGCGTTCTCCGAACTAGTTGCACGCTACCCCATCACTCAAAGTGGACGTGACCAATAATGCCGACATCGCTACCGCCTTTGTAAAGGCAGAACAGGTCTTTGCCAGCAGGATCGATGTCGTATTCAATAGTATGGGCGCGAGCCTCGTTGGTGAGGTCGAGTTTGCGCACGAGTCGGACGCGCGCGACACGTTCGAGGTCAACTTTTGGGGCGTGGCGCAGTGATGCAGGAGGCGGTACGATTCTTCTGCGACAATAAGCCTATGGGAGGGTTGGCTGTTGCGGGCGTCCTCTCGGCTTGACTTGGTAGGAGGACCAGCCGCGGAGTTCTACAGTACATCGTGCGCACGCTCGGGCTAGTATGTTCGTTCGAGTGAACAGACCTCAACACAGTAAGTTTGGTAAGCTGCGCGGGACCTCCTTCCAATACGACACTCATATTGCGTTCTCTCTAGCTCTTGAAGGGTTCCCCAGAATCACTCGCACTAGATCTCGATCTGCCGCGTTCGGGTTTCTCTTCTTCACGTTCAAATACCCTCATCCAGCTTGCGATCCTCGAACCCGGTCCGTACCGGACCGAAATCATCCGAGGCAACCATCGTCCTGTACCACAACACCTTGCATACGTAGCAGACCCGACGTTGCGTGCGTCGCAGGTGCGCGCCAACATCGGCTTATCGCAAGTGTTTGGTGGCGATGTGGTGAAAGCTGCCGTCGTGATCGAGCGGCTGGCCGAGGGAAGATGACGCACCAATACGGTGTCGTGGTCGCCATGCAAGACATGACCAAATCGCTCTCGGAATGGGCGGACAACTGTTATGATGCTCCTTAGATGCCCATCGCGGATCCACATGCGGATCGTCGGGACGACTCCTAGTGCGAAGGCTGATAATATACTCGCTGTCTTTCATTGATCAATGTCCTGGCGGCTGATTCGGTGTCGATCATTTCAGAGACCTGTTCAGATCGAGGTTAATTAGGCTGTCGCCGATTATAAGGGGGTAGGAGTGCCTGACGTTGTGTAATCCTTTAGGACGAACAGAAACTTCAAGCTACACGAGATGGCAAACGTTGAGTTCCAAAATCGATCAATTGCGATGGGGGAAGTAGGAGACAGAAAAGGTGCCAAAATAGCCAAGTCGACCAGACAAGACTTGTGGTCATCGAGCTTCCGACTTCACGTTAATACTTCAGTGACAGAATTGCGAATACTGAACGCATGACACAGGACGGCACCTTTGCTATCCTTGCGATTGCTAAAATAACACAAGCTTACAGAAATCACAACTACTTGTTCTGGATCACGACAATTCCACTTCAATAGACTTGAGGACCTTCACCAACCTCTCCTTCCTGAGTGGTATCCAAAGGGTATCCCCACCTCCGATACTGCCAGCGACAGCACCTGAAAGTATCAGCCCGTGATCTTTGAATTCGCCCAATAGTGCCCTCATTGCCGTATCGTTCGTCGCCACGAAATGCTCTCTTGCCAGTGCATACAATGCGTCATGGCCCAGTCCAAACTGCGCCATGTCAGCAGGAACTGGGGCGTCTGATTCCGATGCAGCTTCCGCGTTTTCGAGCTGTCTCTTGCCAAGGAGGACAAACAACTTCTTCGCTTTGGAGGTGACGGCGGCGAGGACGTGTGCGACGGCGGTCTCTGTGAGGGGAGCCCCAGGGCCAGTGGCTGCGGTGGCTGCGAGGGCTGAGCGGGCACCGGTCGAAGCGTACGATGCCCCAGCGATGGAGGAGCGGTCAGCAAAAGAGAGTTCTGTGTCATAGGGAGCGAGAGTGGTAAGGTCGTGCCAGAGAAAAGCGTATCCACGCTTCGGTGGTGATCCCTCGCTTGGCGCGGATGTATCCTCTGGAGGGACCTTGCGTGCGAGAATCTCGGACGCAGACCAGAGGAGAGGAGCGCCGAGTCTATCGACGGACGCGATGAGATGGATATTGTGCGAGAGCGCGAGGAGAGAAAGCACGTTTTTCATTTTCTGAGTGCGCATCGGCGGTGCATCGATGTTGTGCACGACGAGGTAGAGGCGACGCGTGCGCGGCGCGTTGGCGGCAGAGAAGAAGGCGCAGATGCGGCGCACCTGCGCGTCAGCGCCGATCGCAGTGGCACTGGTAACACCAGGGACGCGTTCTATGGATGCGAGCACGTCTTTGAGGGCAGTATTAGGGTGATAGCCGTTTACGACGACGACGTGGCCACGGTAAGCGAGCTGTTTGGACGCGAAATCGTTGAGGACGCTACGCTTGGAGCCGAAGCCGTAGAAGACAAGGTTGAATCCCTGATCAAGCTCGTGGGCGTAGCGGTGGAAGGCAGTCGCGGTGTCGTGGTTACCAGACCAGCGCGTCTTGGGATGGGTATTAGGAGTGCGAGCCTCATAGGCGGCAATGGTGTCATTATACTCTTGCTGGGTGAGCGGGAGAACACGCGCAGTGAAGACATTGGCAGATGTGCGGGAACGAGAGGTGGCATGGAAAAAGTAGGCGTCAAAGGCGGCGCGCGTGCTGTGGTCGACGGCGTCATTGTCGTCGGGGAGGTTGAGGAGATGTGTATGGTCGTCGTCTGAGACTTCGGAGTCAGAGTCCATGAGATAATTAATTATTTAAATACATTTATGCGATCGATAAGACGCGCTGATAAAAAAAAAGTTGATTCGTCTCGCTCCCCTTCTCCACCTCATCATCTACGAAAAATGGCGCCTGTTGGAAAGCTATACTCGGTCGCGCATCAACGCCAGACACGAGTCGTGCGTACATCGCACCTATGATGCTCAACCTCGCTCTGACGACGCACAGATCAAAAGTGTGGCTGCTCTCGGTGGCCTTGAACTCGACATCGTCGCTGATTACAAGCATAATGAGGACAACAAGAAACCTGAATTCCTTGCAAAGTTTCCTCATGGAAAGATCCCCGCTTTGGAGGGACCAAATGGTTTCATCCTCACTGAGGGCGCCGCTATCGCACGTTACCGTAAGTCTTCGCTTCCCCACAACTACAGATCGCTCCGTGGCGATCGGGAAAGACTACAATCATTTTTGTCATCAGTTATACCTACCTTAACATGTAGTGTCGACATAGTGTAAATTCAGGCCGCAGTTTTTTCATGATATTCTCTACTTCACAACCACATACTAATGCCATCTTTCAGTTGCAACTCTCGCGCCAAACGCGAACCTCCTCGGCTCATCTCCAGAGGAACAAGCCCTTGTTGAGCAATGGATTCACTTTGCTGAGTCTGAGATCGATATCTCAACAGAGTTCACCCACCGGTCGCTCAACGGCACCTTCGTATACAACAAAGCTGTCCGTCGTTCTGTTTCCTATGTTACCGGTCTCATTCCTCTATCAGATCCACACCACCCTCATCGAGCGCCAAAGGCGGGCCCTCGACACCCTAAATACGCACCTCCTAACACGTACCTTCGTCGTTGGTCAGCGTATCACCCTCGCTGATATTCACATCGCCGCTGCCCTCTTCCGTGCCGTCAGAATCACCGTTGATGCTGAAGCTCGTTCAAAACTTGTCAACACTATCCGCTATCTTGAGACGATCGTCAATCAGCCCAAACTGAAAGGCGTCTTTGGCGAGATTGAATATACTGAAAAGGTTCTACAGTATGTCCCTCCCAAGAAAGAGGCAAAACCTGCTCCCGCTGCTCCTGCTGCACCAAAGGAGAAGAAAGAGAAGCCAAAGAAGGAAGACGAGGAGGAGGAGGATGACGGTAACCTCGTCCCGGAGGAACCCAAAGCCAAGAACCCTCTCGATCTCCTACCAAAATCCACCTTCAACCTCGAAGACTGGAAACGCGCATACTCCAACAAGGATACTCGGGGGCCCGATGGCGCGCTGGAGTGGTTCTACGCCAAGTATGTGTTGTCTTTATTGCCGAGGACTTCACTGAAACTTCTGCATAGCTTTGACAAAGAAGGCTTCTCAGTCTGGCGAGTCGACTTCAAGTACAATGAAGAACTTACTCTCATATTTATGTCGTCCAATCAAATCGGAGGCTTCTTCAACCGTCTCGAAGCCTCACGTAAATACCTATTTGGTTCTGTGGGTGTCCTTGGGGAACCCAATTCGTCCGTTATTTCCGGCGTCCTGATCCTTCGGGGCCAAGAGGTCAAAGCCGCCGTTGACTGTGCGCCTGATTGGGAGAGTTACGAATACAAGAAGCTGGATTTGGGCAACGAAGAGGACAAGAAGTTCTTCGAGAGTGCACTCGCTTGGGATTTGGAGATTGATGGCAAGGCTTGGAAGGATGGCAAGAACGTGAGTGTCGCGGTTCCTCATCTTAAGCGCTCGGATTCTGACCCCGACACCAGTTCAAGTAAACAAAAATTGAATACGTTAGATAGATGTAGGCTTGTCGCGTTGCTGTTATTTCCAAACACGTTTCACCCCCTACGCCAGCGCTCACACTCGTCGAATCGCGTAACACTAGATGTAAGGATTTCGACATGTCGTCCCTATGTCCATTCAGACCGAATTGCGAGAAACATTCGTTTCCTGTCATTGTGTAGCGGACGCTGAGAGCCATTCGACATCACTTTTTACTATATTCAACTGGTGACATTATGCCGTGAAAATCTAAGAGTTTGCAGGGAGAACTCTGAAGAAGATGGCTAAAAGCGAAGTGTGCAAGACCGCAGTCATAAGTGGCAATTTGTGGTCAAGGACCTCATAATGCCTCGTGGATCGTGAATACCAAGTCTCGCATATGCTAAGTCGGAGTCATCACTCCGCGTCAAGCATACTGCACGTACAAAATGGTGTGCGAATGGAATCCATACGCTTTAGAAATTGTTGGTGAGCTATATAGTCTGGAGACCAGCACGTTATGAGTCCGCCGGAGCTAGTTGTCAATAGCTTCTGGGTATCGCCCATGGGATAGCACACTTGGCTGGATAACGAACTAGAAGGTGTAGGACTGCATATTAACAGATGAGAATGTAGCATTGGAACGTGAAAAATACATGATAATCAGGAGGCACAAAAAGCCATATGATACAGAAGGATCTTGAATGGGATACTTTCAGGTTTCGGTGAGACGGAAAACGGGCTGGAGATGGGATGGACCACAAAATGTACAGCGATAGAAAGAGTCGGAATCGGACATCGAGTCGTAACTTCAGGTTCAAGTTGTGAATCTTGCAAATAGTATGGAAGTCGGCGGAAGTGATCATTGTGACTAGGGGGCCATGGTCGGGGTCTGTGTGCGGGAAGGGGGTGCTCGTCTCCGAGGATTTGAGCCGGACCAGGGTACCGCCCACCTGTACAGTACGAGTAGGGGGAGCAGAAGGAACGGGGTGAGCAACGGTTTCGAGCTGACGAAAGCTCTCATCAGGGAGCACTGTCACCCCGACCGTTACCTTTCCGAGACCGTGCAGGATACCAGTTACCAATCTTACGTCCTACGCAGGGGGTGGGCCTTAATCCCAGCTGCAAAAGCGACATGCAGAGAGGAGGGGGAGACAGCGGCGACTCCGGGTGGTTTGGTTGCGATGCGGGAATAAGCGTGTGGGGAGGATGACAAGGGAGTGGGGCCGGGACCCAATATATTGCGGGCACGCCGGTCCCTTGCAGCATCCTAGCTTGCGCTTCTGCGCTGGCATGGGGTCCCCACGGTGGAGCCGACCGCCGTGGGACCCCTTCCCGCCATCCGAGGTGGCACAGGTGAAATTTATTTGGGTTGTAAAGGCTATATACATCCATTTTGGTATAAATTCCTGTCACGATAAGCGCGACGCTTTACGAGTACATTTAACACTTACAGTTATCTAGGGGGCTACGTGATGAGCGCCCGAAGCATCAGGTGATAGGGCATGCCCAATGATCTATATCGATACATCAATCCAGGGCAGCGTGTATGTCATGCGACGAGGGTACACAGGCCGCAGCTTCTCCATTGACTTTCACGACATCGCCACTGTATTCTAAGGTTGACACCAATGGCGACAACAACAAGTGAGTACTCACAAGTTTGGCTGCGTTGACACTAATAGGCGGACAAGATCTGACGTTGCCCGTCGAAGTCAGCAGTGGTAGCGGAGGCCTACGTGCGGCGATTTTCTCAACAAATGGAGAACATCTCTTGAGTGGTGGTCAATTCCAGGATGTTACAGTGTGGCGCGCTCGAGACGGCCGTCGGGCGGCGACGATGGAAGCGCAGAACGTCCTCTGCCTCGCTGTTTCCAAGAACGGCTGTTGGACCGCTGCGGGAACATATTGGGGCAAAGTGTTCATCTGGGACTCGGAGACACGCCAAACAATCTTGGAGCAGCAAGATGGTTACAAGCCTATCTTCGCTCTTGATTTCTCGCCGGATTCGTCTCAACTCATCGCAGGATCAGAGCATGGCAAGGCCTTTGTTTGGGATGTCAACACCCGTCAACAAGTCAAAGCACTCACTCATGAAGGTCCCGTGATCGCGACCCAGTTCTCTCCTCGAGGGGACCGGATCGCGACCGCAACTGAATATTCTGTCCGAGTCTGGAGCAGCGACGACGACGACAGCTTACCCGTGCGCATCTCAATCAAAGTCACCCCGTCGTACAACAACGGTCTCCTATGGCTCGGCGACTATCTCTATGTCGTCTCTGGCAACAGCATTCAACAGCTCGATCCATCCCTCGGCTCTGTCGTCTCTGAGTTTCCAGTTCCAAGTAGCAATGTCCATTCGTGCATTGCTCTGCCTGAGCATGGCGAATTTATCGCGTACTCGACGAATCGTTCCCTCTCGTTCTGGGATATCGAGACACATTCTCAATTGGGTTCTATCGAACATGATGGGGACATACACTCGATCGCGCTTTCTCCCGGAGACAGATCCATCGCAGTCTGCAGAGAGGACGGGAATATGACTCTTCGAAATCTGTCTCACATTATCGTGAGCACCGTACTTTCGCATGCCCAATGTTCTTGTTATTTATGTAGCTCTTCCAACAGGGCTCTTTCCCCTCGTGCCGTTTACATCATACCCTCCAGGAACCGGAGATTGATATTACCCATACCGCGCTTGACGCATGGAAAAGCCATCGCCTCGATGCAGCCGAGGCTTTATTGACTACAGCAATCGAGCAAGTTCACAATCCAAATCGCCATGTGATCGCCGCTCGAGCCCTCCTCCGCACTCGTTTAAAACACTGGGATAAAGCCCTCGTCGACGCACAAGAGGTACTTTCTACTTTCCTTCTACACATGCTGATGCTGACGCCTTACTATCGTACTAAGGCGATCAACCTCCAACCCTCTATTGTCGCCTACATTGCGAAAAGCTTTGCTTACATTGGTCAGGGAAATAAGGATGCGGCTTATCGGGCCTGTGATATCGCATTTGAGTACTTTCATTCGGAGCATGTTACACTTCTTCTACTCGTAAAGGTTTGTATCTCAAATCGGCCTCTCATCAATTGCTCATTCATCCTAGGCCATCGTTGCATTTATGGCCAACGAACACGTCGATGCGATATCCCGCATGGATGACCTCATTGCCACGGTGCGATTCAACTCTCCATGTTGTACGGTTCAGGCACGTGAACGGTGCTATATCGCGTGTGCGAGTGACGATTAACGATTTCAATAGGCGTACATGTATCTTCTCCTGGGGAATATGCACATGCAATCCAAGAGCTTTCAACGTGCGACGCGAGCGTTCCAACGTGCTCGTGAACAAGTACGGCACAATCGGATCCAAGTGCCCTTGGTCGTCATATTGGTATAATTTTCGGACGTGTCCGGTGTCACATTTCTTATCATAGTCTCTACTAGACATCAGGATGGCAATTTGATGATCTTCATATCACTGTCAGGCAACGTCTTTGCGAAGCCCTCTATGCAACTGGTCGTAAGAAAGACGCGTATGATTCTCTCCTCGAAATGGTGAACACCTTCGACGAAGAGGTTTATATGAGTGAAGGTACTGTGGAGTGGATTATTGGTGAGTTGACCTCTCTATATTCAGCATTTCGTTCACAACTCCGCAGATTTCATCCAACAATATCTCTCCGTCCAAAATGGTGCGACACAGACAACAACCTGCGAGTCCATTGTCTCTATGAATCATGCTACCTCTCTCCCCCTTTTGAGAGTATGGGTGAAGGCACAACTTACGCGTCATTCCTGGAAGGATGCCTTACTTTCTGTGGCTAACGTAAGTCTTGTTACATTCCATTGTCAACCTGCTGCTGACATTCTGCCGTCTCGCGGACCCGACCTTTTTAAGCTGGTGGTTCCGCAATGTATGGTCTACCAGGCGATATGTGAACACCTCGAGTACACAGACCGTGTGATAGACGCTAGTGAGTGCTTATGTCGGATGATGGGGGAGTCGGGGAAACAGGAGAACGCCGAGCAAGCACAATGGATGAGCGGTGAGTGGTCTCGTGTAATGCGTACGCAAGTTCCATTTGTGTGACGCTCATCTGCTAGGTATCAAATCTCGTTGCTTGAATAAATTGGAGACCGCTGGGGACACTGCAATGGATGCCCACCTACACGACGATGCTATTTCCAATTATTCCGCTTCACTGGCGCTTGGTCCAGCCACACCACAAGATGTATATGTCAAGCGAAGTAAGGCTTATGTGGCCAAGGGAGTGTGGGAGGAAGCACTTCGTGACGCGAACCAGGTGGGTTGTCTGCTCTTCGCAGACCAGCCCTTGCCAATAAGTCACTTTCCAGGCTATCGAGCTTGACCGCCTATCTCCGTGGGGATATGAGAGGAAGCATGCCGCACTGCACCTTGCAGGAGATTTTTCAGGAGCATTCAAAGCATTCGAGGAGATGTCTTCTGTAATACTGCAGTCATCTGATCCAAAAATTTATAGTAAGTCTGTCGGACCCTGCTGAGGTCCACTGCTAATCCAACCTTTCAGATCTCCGGAGTCAGTATGCTACTCCAGAAACAATCAGAGCAAGCATCCGAAAAACTATTCAGGCTGTCATCAGTGACTCACCACATGTCCTCATCAACACCACCTCGGGTCGATTCTGTGATAAATCAAAACAGGCTGCCTCATTTGAGTCACAGCCTGACTTCAACAAGTTAATCTCCTCCATGACAAAAAAAATCGATCATGCCCGTATCGGACATGACGTTACAGAGTATTATCGTTATGCGATGTTTTCGCATAGGTGGGAAGGGGAGGAGCCTTCCTTCGAAGAAGTAGCGCACACTGTGGTGCACGAACTTGGTGGTTCTTACACTCGCCAAAAACTCAAGAGTTTCTGCAACGTCGTGCGGGGTGCCAAGTTGCGCTGGGCATGGAGCGATACATGTTGCATCGATAAAAGGGATCGTGATGTACACCAAGAAGCTTTGGTTTCCATGTTCAAGTGGTATCAGGGTTCGGCCCTTACTATCATTTTCCTCTGCGACGTCCGTCACCCCGGCGACCTGGTGAAAAGTACCTGGAACACCCGGGCTTGGACATTCCAAGAGTACCACGCCTCGAAGGTGGTCCGGTTCTACACCAAGGATTGGTCTCTGTACCTGAATCTCAACACCTCAAATCACAAGGAATCCAAGGAGATCATCTCGGAGATGGAAAAGGCGACCGGCGTCTCAGCACAAGCACTGAAGAACCTCCAACCTGGGTTGAATAACATACGGGAGAAGCTCTGTCTGGCTTCAACTCGCGAAGCGAGTCGTGTCGAGGACGTAGCGTACTCCCTGCTTGGGATATTCTCGGTGTCGATACCGGCTCAATATGGGGAAGGGGAGGGCCAAGCACTTGGGCGATTGTTAGCCCAGTTGCTTTCTGGCTCAGGGGACACGAGCATTCTCGCATGGATAGGGAAATCTGGGGGCTTCAATAGCTGTCTGCCCTCTAAGATTGATGTCTTCAAGCAGCAAGCCCCTCCACACATCCCGCCTGCTATCGTCGCTAGTCCCGAAAGGGAAAAGGTTGATGCGATGCATCGCGCTCTCCCCTTAATTGTGAAATTGTATGATCGACTTCACGAATTCCCTGTTCCATCGTTCGCAGGACGGCGGCTAAAGCTTCCGTGCCTTATTTTCAAGGTTGAACTTGAATCAGTGACTCCGACCGCATCAGGGTTCTTGGCTCAAATTGTGACGGACGCCCTTGGGCGCGTGGAAATTGCCACCACAGAAGATCTATCCCGACTGGGCTCCATGATTCTTGTTCATCCTTGGATCGACTTCCTGCTCGACAGACGACCTGTTGAATCATCAACCGCTCACTTGCCACACGGCTCCAATACTGCATTGCCGGCTTCACGCTCGCGGGCTGCATGGAGTATTGATTGGCCATTTGGACGCTCCTCTTCGTTCCCTCCTCCCGCTGCATCTTTCCATCATCTATCAGCTGTCCCGCAGGAGGTTAGACAGTCACAGGCGCTGGAGCTTGCTGCACGACTCAGGCGAGAGTTTGGTGCCCTCTTATTCACGCCGATCCGCCACAACATCCATGAGTACAGAAGGATTGCCACGGACAGCGTGATCACCGTCCAGTTGCAGGAAGAGATATCGTGGAATCTGTTGTTAGACAGCACGAAAATGCTGGACGTGCTTTGATGACAGGTTGTGAGTGCTGGCATGACTCATCTGGACGACCATTCTCTAAAGTAGGTTTGCTAGATATACCCTTACCCTTTTACGAGAGCTCTGGTCGGGTTGACAAAATTCTAATCCAGTATATGGTTTTTCCGATCAGCACACACTTCAGTAGGAAAACATGTTGTTTTGTCTCATGTAATATTCGCGTGTATCGCTCATCCAGGACACAAAATCTCCATTCAATGCCTTGGGGCAATAGACCAGATGCTGAAGGCTGGAACCAGGGGTGACAGAACTCAAAAGCGAAGTTAGACTCTAGTGTGAAACTTGGATATGTAGTCAGGCGGTATGGGGTCAACCGGTCAAGTGCAAATTCTCGGCCGACGAAGCTGGCGACAACCCTGCTACGGGTATCCTGTTCCACCCCTTTCGACGACGTCACACCGCAAAACAGTTCATGAGGTCTCAGTCCCTCCAGTTCGTCGGTCAGGCAACGAGTGCTTGCGGAATGTGATCCAGGCCGTCGGACTGTCATAGCGACGGCATCAGGAATTCGAACAGACATCAAGTGGGGACCACTCTAAGCACATGATCAATTCATTCGACTATTCATACAAGCTTGAAGGCCTCCAGGTAGCCGTTCTCGTGTCCCATCTTTGCTTACCCAGAACGTTCTTGAAGGTATGCTAACAACCGTCTCGGTTCTTTTCTCAGGCTTGGCCTTTCTGCCACTAGTGCACAGGCCAGTCTTTCTGGATTACCAGCGTCTCGGCAGATACAGTATGTCTATCTGGAATCTGATGGCCCCAGTACCGAGTCTCGTTTATCCCTCTTCAACAGTCACTGCAATGCGGAGACAGTCAATTTCGATGACTTTTACAGCTATGTTTTGTGCATAATTCTCACGACGTGCTTACAAGGCGTCGACGATCCTGCATGAGTCTTGCAAATGAACGGTGCCCCTGCGAATCAACCGCACCCTACTGAGGATGCCTGTGTTGCTATCTATGCAATTCAGTGGTCACTGATGTTCTGGTTCTATTCAGACCTTCTACTCCAGATATCAGCAATTTGGCATTTTTACTGTGGCAACTGTGGTGACTGTGGACAGACCCCACAGATCATACAGCCACCACAGTCGCCACAGTCAAGTGTCTGCATACAGACAAGTCATTTATGTATACAGGCCATGTTGAACACTCTGTAGTCACTGTTATATTGGTAGTAAGTAAGTACACACCTGTTGAATACTCTGTAGTCACTAAGGAACTAAAGGTAGACTAGGTGCGATGTAGGTAGTGCTTATGTAAGCTAAAATGCGTAGGTAATCAAGTAATTCCAACAGACCACACCATCTGTACACAGTCTGTCCACAGTTCACACAGTTCTCAGACCACAGAGTAAAATAGACAAGCAGACCATTGTAGGTGAAAAAGGGTATACAGGCAATGCATCATTATGTCTGCGAAATATCAAGCCCATGTCTAGTTTCTACCACACCTCACTGTAATTGATTATGTGGCTTCATGGGCTAACAATGACATAAACTCTGAGTGAACAAGTGTTTTAAGTGTGAGACCACCTACCTACCTCAGCCTCAATGTTGGAGGAGACTACAATCAAAGCATGATTGTCCAGCTCATCTCCATCGTCTGCACCTGATCCTTGTGAAGGGGTCTGCACAGGCCTTGTCAGTATGGCAGTGTTACACTTGGACCAGGTAGGTTTGAGCATAGACTCAAGCTACAAAGATCGACTATAAGTCAAGAGACCAATAGTGGGGAGACTAGGTGTGAAGCATAGAGACTTGCTGGAACAGATTCGAGTGAGTGATCAAGCCAAGGGAGGTTGGATTGAGTAGAACTAGCTTGGAGATAATAGTACATGGAGAACCCTATTTATAGGGTACGGAGTGGTGCACAGACCATGTCTGTGTATAGTACATTGTATTGTAAAAGGAAAGCCAAGAACAAGTGCAGTGAGACAAATAAAGGAACAAGGATATACAAAAAGGGAATGATGGAAGTGGATTCATAACAGGCAGATTTGCAGTATTCACATGCTCCACTGATAATCTGAACCCACTTCCCTTCACTGATTCATGAGATTGACTGTGTATATAACAAAGTCTTCGAACCCCAAGTAAAGTCAGAGAAACTCACCTCAGATCTTTTCCCAGGGACTTCTTTTACTCCAGTAGAATACATACATAATGCATGCTTGACCTGTAGGGCCAATTTGATGTCATCAGCTATGCTTTGAGACTGTTCTCTACTTACCACTGTGACTGCTAAAACTAGTGCACCCCTTGGCATCACATCACCTATTACATCATGGTAGGTTTTGTTGTCTGTGATGGTGGTGTCCTTGAGATGGGCAGCAAGGGTTTGCAACACAAGTGATGGCAGGAAAGATTTGGATGCCTTAATACAGAACCTTTAGCACTGGG
>JBBPTY010000446.1:0-17978 GCA_038094335.1 Tylopilus aff. striatulus | reverse complement strand
ACGATGCAATGTCATCGTTGATACTGTCTACAACACAACGACGACAGCGCGTTAGCATGCAACCCGCCGAGGACACTATACCGACACCACTTGCCCCTTACCATGTGGCCCATCCATTGCTATGCGCTGAGGGCAATGAGGACGACAGCGAGGCCTTGACCCAGAGCGGATGGGCGGCGACGACATCAACAAGACGCGAGCGTAATAATGTAAATGACGATGGTACAAATGCCCGACGTGAACATCAACGACGCAGGTATGAATATAACAACACCTGCACATGCCACACATCCCCGGCACTCACGACAACGACGCGATCAGCGTGTGGCATGTGACATGCCCCACCTGACCACCACAGCGATACAACATCAGCAACTATTCGATACGAGTGCAACAACGTGGACGATGATGATGACCTGTATCCATACACGCCAGTTCTTTGTGTTATCACGATGCCGACAAAACCATGTCCACAGATGAAGCGATGGCAGCCATGAAAGATGAAAACGGGGCGGTGACCCCTTTTTCCCGAGTCTTCTAGCACTAATCGTTATTTCTTTCACAAGTCTTGCGTGTCCCGTTGGCTTTCGCCAGTCAAGTAAGACGGTACAGGAAAAGTTTTTGGAAAGTTTATATCATGAGCGAGGTTTCCATTTCAACATACTGCTCCAAGTCGCCAATGGTATCACTACCAGCAATGCGAGGTGGAATGCTGGTAAGCACCGTGCTAATTCAGTCCAGATCACATTGTGCGAGCGGACTTAGGCGATAACACAATAACACTTTCAAGCGCAACACTAGTGCAGGACCTTGGGGAATCGCAACCTGCATGAGGCGGCAAAGTGGAGACGTGAGGATACGGAACGGCCTTGAAACGGGTAGACCGGAGTAAGTGTGCGGGGTGTGCGCGATGTGAGTAAAACAGAATAGATACCAGCACACGGTAAGGGGTAGAACGGGATAGAAATGATTTGGTTTCAGTGTATACGGATGGAGGTAGCACCACTAATATGCAATCTATGGGGATCAAGCGCAGTATGCATGGGTCGATACGACTACATTTGGGTACCCAATTTCGGAGAGAGTGAGCTCCATGGAGACCGAGGGCGTTCTAAAGGAGTATATATAACATGATTTCACTACACAGCGGTAGACGAGATTTCTAGACTGTGGGCCATTTGTCTAGCTACGTGTAACGATCTATTTTCTACATCTCCATCGCTGTGCCACCATTTTTCACTGCCGGTGGGCTTGACTCTTGAAATAACGTGATACCCTGAGAGTGCAGACTCGCACGGTACGGAGCGACTCGTCTAAAAGGAACTACGTGCACGGCTGCATACGTTAAGCATACGTTTTGAATCGGGTTCTCGTGTGTAGACGGGGTGCGACCCGGGAACTTGAACGGGGCCCCACCATTACGTAATTCCATGCCGAATGGCTTGGTCAGACGGGCGAGTTGTTCCTTGCTCCGACTCACGAACGCGCTCTGGTATCCTCGTTTCGTCCAGATGTTGTCGAGAGTACAACAGGGTACAGCCGCAAGGCTGGCAAGACATTCCGTCAGATGGACCGTCGCTGGAGCTCAAAGAGGGCTAGTTCAGCCCTCTGGCGCAGACAGAGCTAGGATCGTCGATGTCCCACCTTCCTACAAAGATGGCCAATTTACTCCTCGCCCAGGTATGCAATCCTCTACTCAGTCCTGTTTCTTCTAGTCCAAATCCGTCCGCAGACATGCTTGGGTTCAAACTCGCAACATCCGCCCGTGAGAACGACGCAGCGCAAAAAATCCGGCCCATCTATCTTGACATGCAGGCAAGGGCGGACAAACTGGTGGTGTTCGCCATGTTCTCACTATTACACAGGCTACTACCCCTGTTGATCCAAGGGTCCTCGACGCAATGTTACCCTATCTTACCGACCAGTATGGAAATCCTCACAGTCGTACCCATGCCTATGGGTGGGAGGCTGAACAAGCCGTCGAGGAGGCACGTAAGGCAAGTATATATTCCCCATTTACGCGTCCTGTTATTTTACCGTGGAATACAGCATATTGGAGACCTCATTGGTGCAGAGCCTAAAGACATCGTCTTCACCTCCGGTGCCACGGAAAGCAACAATATGATCATCAAGGGAGTGGCGCGCTTTAACAAGGAGAAGAAAAAGCATATCATTACTACCCAAACAGTAAGTTGTATGCTACTCACAGTGCAATTCGCGTCATGTACCGTTGTATCTAGGAGCACAAATGCGTGCTGGACTCCTGCAGAAACCTAGGGGAGGAAGGATTCGACATCACATATTTGCCGGTCAAATCCGATGGAATCGTCGACCTGCAGACACTCGAGGCTGCTATCCGACCCGACACCTCGCTCGTTTCCATCATGACAGTAAATAATGAGACGGGTGTCATTCAGCCCATGAAAGATATTGGCGCAATCGTTCGGCAGCATCGTGGTGTATACCTTCACACGGATGCAGCCCAAGCTGTTGGAAAAATTCCCATTGATGTCAATGAAGCAAACATTGACCTCATGAGTATTTCCGGCCACAAAATTTATGGGCCAAAGGGGGTCGGTGCAGCTTATGTCCGGCGGAGACCACGAGTCCGACTTGAACCAATTTTAAGCGGAGGTGGGCAAGAACGTGGGTTGCGCAGTGGTACGTTACCCGCATCCCTGGCGGTTGGGTTGGGCGAGGCTGCGCGGATAGCCAGACTGGAGATGGCAGTGAGTACATTCCTTTGTTAATTAAGGATGAGAAATTGCACACTAGCCACTTGGTGGAGTCGGGCGGTCATCGATAAGACGGCCGGCTTGATGATGACCCTCGTGTGCAGGGGTACTGACCGACATACTATCTCATCCGCATCACTCTGTAACTCACTGGTAAATTCACAGAGGGATCATGCCCGAATAAAACAACTGGCGGATCGTCTATTGCAAGGGATAAATTCACAGGTTGAACATGTCGTCCGTAACGGAGATGTCGATGGTTATCCTGGTTGTATCAACCTATCATTTTCGTATGTGGAAGGCGAGAGCCTTCTGATGGCGCTGAAAGTGAGTGTCCGTTAGGTCTTTCACGCTTCTCTTGGGACGACCTCATGTCCAGGATATCGCCTTGTCGTCTGGCAGTGCCTGTACTTCAGCATCATTGGAGCCGTCCTACGTACTTCGAGCGCTTGGTGAGTGCACTCTAAATTACTGTCAACATTCTGTTGATGTGACTTTCAGGAGCGGCCGAGGACATGGCACACTCCTCCTTGCGTTTTGGAATTGGTCGGTTCACTACAGAAGCGGAAATTGACTTCGTTGTCAGCCATATCGTTCGCGTTGTCAAGCGCCTTCGCGATATGAGGTGTGTAGTTCTTGTGCTGCTCGGCCGTAATACTGATAAACTTCCTAGTCCGTTGTGGGAGATGGTGCAAGAAGGAATTGATATAAATTCTATCAACTGGTCCCAGCACTGATTTCGTGGATCGAATCATTATGTAGATTGTGCCGCCGAGTCCTGTTATCCTAAGTGTACAATTGGTTCGGGCTGCTAATATTTCTACTCGCATCGTATCGGGAAGTGTAGCGGTGTGCGGGGTTCCGGCAGCCGTCCTGTGCACGGACCCTTAAAGTCATTAAATTCGAACTCAGACAAACTCCAACTTGTCTTTTTCAACTATTACCATCATGGCTAGGCGCCTCTATCTTGGTAGTAAGTCTGCGTACCATGGTAGTGTCCATGTCGACAGTTACGAGGTCTCAACTTCTAGGACTTCCCCCCGATGTTCGTCCTGAGGAGGTTTCAAAATTTTTCGATGGCTACGGCCGAATTGTGGATTGCCGAGTCATGACCGGCAAGTTTTCACTTTCCTTACGGTTTTTTCACTAATAGCAAGTCACCAGGCTTTGGCTTCGTCGAGTTTGAAAATCCGAGGGTGAGTTTTGTTCGTTGGAGCTTGTCTTGCTGTTCAGCTGTTTTAGGATGCTGAGGATGCTGTGCACAATTTCAATGGCAAAACCTTCATGGGCGCGAAGTGAGTCTCATCCGTGATTATTGCACGTCACTGTTTCATCACTATAGCCAGTATCGTTGTTGAGTTCGCCAAGGAAAGTCGGCCTCGACGGGATGTGTATGAAAGCGACCGGGGTTATGGGTATAACTCTACTGACGGCCTTATTCATGCTTGCACCTAATTGCATTTGTTAGCGCTCGTTCTCGGAGACCTCCAGGTATTAGGTTGATTGTCTCTGGAATTTCTCGCGACACAAGCTGGCAGGTAAGCACCTGATGATCTAGTGGACAGGGCTCCGGAGGTCGCTGGTGATTCCTTTCTCACATCTTGGTAACCATGGCCCCCAGGATCTCAAGGATTTTGGTCGTGAAGCGGGCAGTGTCTCCTTTGCGGATATTGATCGCGACCTTCCTGGCCAAGGGTGCGTCGAGCTACCACCGTTCCTCCCATCTTACCCAGCCGCCTTTAGTGTTCTGGAATACCTGTCTCGTGAAGATGCAGATCGTGCAGTGCGAGACTTGGACGGCAAAGATTTACGCGGACGGCCAGTCCGAGTCGCGTATGACGATTCAGTTTGTGTTCATCAAGTTTGTTGATTTGATTCGTTGACTCATGGCAACATAGCGTGGTGGCCCGGATAACTATCGACGGGAAGAACGCCGTGAACCCGTTCGCGATGAACGTTACCGGGAAGAACGACCTTACAGAGAAGAACGGCCTTACCGTCGTGAACGATCAAAGTCGCCTCCTCGCCGCAATGAATACGATGATCGTCGCCCCAGGTCTCCGCCTCCTGGTCGGAGGGATTATGAAGAGAGAAAACCTGCAGGGTACGATGATTATCGGCGGGGAGGCTATGATGATGACCACAGAGTCCCTGATTATTATTATGATCGTCGCAGGGATGACCACGACAACAGGCGACGTGACGATCGTGGAGGCAGGCGCGAAGAAAGGGACGATCGGTACGACGATAGAGCTATGAGGCATGCCAATGGCGACGGTGGATGGGCGCGTTGAAGGAATGGACGTTCGTGGACTACACCGAACAACACCCGTGCATTGTGGTCTTGCGAATTCGTTTAGGAAATGGTCAACTCGAGCTTTGGCTTTCGCGTGTTATGGGACGGGCCGAACAACTGTACTTATTGGTCGAAACCCGGTGGTCCTTATATTCGAGCCGTTAGGATGAGGCCGCTGGTTTAGGCTTTTCGGACCTTTCTACGACTGGAGGTCGACCACACGGTCCTGAGTTTCTACATCTACGTCTTCTTGGTCGAGGACTGGCTTCACGACACCAGTTGCGCGGTAGGAAAATGGACCAGCGTACAGGACGTAAATTCCTTCCTGCTAAATGTCGCTCAAACTCGATGTCACTTGGTAACCAAGGCACAACTTTTGCGAAGCTGGACCGGATCGATCGTTTCGTGATCGGGCGCTTCCAAGGAACTATTCGCGGCTGTGGAAGTCCGGTGTTTGCAGGATTGATATCCAGTACATTACTATCATCCTCCTGTATAGACCACCAATCGTGTCCCGTTTTCAATTCCATACCATTCCAAATCATGCCCGTCCTTGTCCAGTGAAACATAGCCGTCACGTAGCTTTAGCCACACTTGTATCGCCCCGCGTTGATTAGAAATCTTGAGCAACTTGATGAGCTTCAATCGGAAGCCGCTCAGCTTCATGCTCTTCAAGACCTTGACCGAAATCGGTGGATCCATAACATCGACCGAATCCCGTAGGTTTGCGGGGCTCTTGGCAGATTTCTGCACAAGGACACCTGCGAAATCGGGTCTTGAATACATGCTCCACAATCAAATAAACATTAGAGTATATTCACTTATGAGGCGACTGCTAAGTTTATCTTCGTGCTCCATCCGGGCCGATGACTCAGCTGGATGACCATGCTCTGCGAATACGATCAGAATCGTTGATTCAGCGTCAGCTTCATTAAACCTACTGTTGCACAGAGTAATCCACTGGGGGTGTTGCTGTGCCTTCTCTTGGTCACCACCCGGAACTTGTTTTGAAACAAAGGAAAGGTAAAACAGTTCGCAATCAGCGCGCTCCCGAGCAGAGATCTAGGCGATCCAGCGCTTTTTCATTAGCGTAAAGGACTATAATTTTTGATCGCGGCTATCATACCGCAGCAGCGTCAAGGGTCAGCAACGTAGGGATCTTTGCTACGATGAATTGACGGGCAAGCCCGGCGAAAGCGGTGTCTTGTAGACATCAGTCAGTGTGCATAGCGTGCCACAGCGACATGTGGCACCTTCTGTCAATGGATTGCCGATCATACGTAAGGATTGGAGATCGGGACACCAGCCATGCAGTATGTCCATATACTGCCAATGTCCGAGGAGATTCCTGGACAAGGAGAGGGATTTAATGCCCCGCAGCGGGGACGGCATCGAAGTGAGAGGCGGGATGAAGTAAATGCCATTTCCGGAGAGGATTAATTGTTCTACGCTGAGGCAGTGTTAACATCACTATGCCAGTGGCATGTTCTGGATATCATACCTGGTTAAATTGCTTAGTGAATCGGCCGTCTGCACCCAATCATTCAGATGATTGCCTTCGAAGTTAAGGGACAAGAGTTTTGGGACGGCCGAGGAGCATGAAGGACCCAATGATCTGAGATTGTTGTGACCCAGTTCCACGGACTTCAGGCTCGTCATGAACTTTGCAACGTTCATGAACTCGGCCCAGGATATAAGTGTGTTATTTAGTTGGAGCTCGCGAAGACGAGAAAAGGCCGTGATCGATAGTTCATGATCCAGTGGCAAAAAACGGTTTCGACTGTATACTGAGTGAAAGGAGGGGCTCGTCGTTCACCAAGCAAGCACATACTTCAACGCCAACCGCTCTAATCGAGGCAACTCGGCAGTTATGTCCGCGACAGATTGCCATGTCGCCAGCAAACTAGCAGACAGGTCAAGACCGCGGATATCTTCTCTGTACTCAGATGGATGACGTGAAGCAGTAGCCACGGATCTCACTTGGACAAGTGGCGAGAATGTCGCCCTTGGTATCACAGGTTGCCACGAGTTCAGTATCGAGACTGACCTCTCGGAGGCGGCCTAGATTACCGAGATTCCGCCGGACTTTATCAAGACCGACCGCCTCGACCTCAATGGCGCCATTGGAAGATCCGAGGAGAATTTTTTCGAGGGTAGCCGAGCCGTGTTCGGCTTCAACGTATTTCAGCGCGAGTGCGGCGAGGAAGGAGCGCCCAAAAGACAAGGGGGCTGAAGGACGAATGAAGCTCCCGGAATTCTGTATGCTTGCGATAGGAAATGGACTGCATCGTTCGAGGTGATCGGGGCAAGGAGACGTACGAGCAACTAAAGTAACGAATGCCGTCCTTGACACCGTCGTGTCGTCCGCGGGTAGGATCGTCCCACTCGACGCCGTACCACGGGCCATCCGTGCCCGCGACCTGACCAATGTATCTGATTGTGCCGTAGTGTCCAGAGGATGAGTGGAACCTCGTCCCTACTGTTCTCTGAGCGGACTGCATAGGATGAGGCGACGACTATTTGTGTTTGTTCACACACGCGCATTTCGCGGGACCCACACCTTGCAACGGTTCTGCCCAGACGCTGGTACCAGCAACCACAGTATGCTCGTAGCCACTACGCTTGCAAGGATGTCCCGTAACAGATCACCAGCAGCACTCGCTAGAACCCGCGCAATTGCTGCCCACATGTCCTCGAGCGCAACTCCAACACTCGACCAGGTACATATACTACCCCGGTTCAATTCCCTCTCACGATCCCCAGCTTAACCCGTCAACCCTCAGCCAGTCCTGTTCCAATCAAATGGATGTGCTCGCACATATGTACTTAATAGAGCCAAGAAACTTAATGCGCTCAACAGCGAAATGATTAATTCACTGCGCCCGCAGCTTGATGTCCGTCGGAGCTTCGTTTGTTTTCGCCATTTCACGCCTGATTTGCCACTGCAGATATGGTCCAAGTCAGACCTATGTCATATGGTGATTGGAACTGGGCTTGGACGGGCTTTCTGTGCCGGAGGAGACGTCGCGAGTGAGTTTTTTTCACCGAAGCAGTGCATAATGTCAGTTTCACAATGGCAGCCGTCCTAAAGGATTCGCTCGACCAGGCTACACGTCCGGCGGCCATTCAGTTTTTCAAGGACGAGTGAGTACAATGTCGCGAATGCTTTACCGACGGCTGATCCGCTACACAGGTTTGAACTAGATTTCATCTTATCCCGGCTGCCGAAACCCTATGTAGCTGTCCTCGATGGCATCACTAGTATGTCATGACATAACAATTTGCGCCCTTATCATTCAATATCGACCTCAGTGGGAGGAGGTGTTGGTCTCGGTATTGGTGCTCCTTTCAGGATTGCGACGGAGAAGACTCTGTTTGCTATGCCAGAAACCAAAATCGGATATTGCCCAGATGTTGGAGCAAGTTTTTTCCTGTCAAGGATGGACGGGCAACTGGGAACATATCTTGCCCTGACCTCGGAGGCATTGTCGGGCAGGGAGGTCTTGTGAGTGGAAGAAAAAACATGGTTTAGGTGCTATCATTTACCTTTTCGTCAGTGAACTCGGCCTGGCAACACACTTTGTTCCCTCGAGGACCATTCCCAGTCTCATGGCGCGTCTTGCCGAATATGAAAACCCGACTCTCAACCAGATCAATTGCACGATCGAGGAACTACACAGCGAACGTCAGCCTGATGAACCATCTGGGAGACTGATGGGTGCCGTTCGCAACGCTCTAGATTCCGCGTTCCGTCATGATTCCGTGGAGATGATACTCAAGAGTCTGGAGACGTATTTAGATTCCCCTGATACCCGTGTGGGTGGGTGGGCAGAGCAAACTTTGGAAACTCTTCACATGCGCAGCCCCACGAGCCTTAAAGTGGCACTTGCAGCTATTCGCCGCGGAGTGAGCATGTCGTTGCAGGATGCCTTGCAGATGGAAATGGGAATCGCAACGGCTTACTGCGTGAGTCGTCATACCACCGTCGACGCGATGATATCTCATGAAGAGATCTTATCTCCTTGTAGAACGGTGCCAGCTCAGACTTTTGCACAGGCATAAGCGCAGTCCTGATAGACAAAATTCAGGAACGACCGATGTGGTCCCCAGAAACGGTTGAGGATGTTTCGCCCGAAATTCTGGATCGGTTTTTCTCGGACGATTCCGCCTACCGAGCCCAAATGCCGCAACTCTCATTCCCTGGCGTACCTTTGGACAGCTCCATCGACCCCAAGGCTTTTGCACTACCATCTGAGTCTAAGATATTAGAACTGGTTGCATTGTCATGCAGGGATGGTCCTGTCCCGCTTTCCAAAATACTTTCGGATATGGATCTTTTTGTCAGGGAGAAGCTGGGCACCCGAGAGAAGGTTGTTGATGTAGTGCATCGGAAGTGTGAAGTCGGGTCAGACGATCAAGGGTCGACGATCGTGGCATGGAAAGAGCAGTGATGTGACTAGTGTCGTGTAGTAATGTCAAGACGGAGAAGTTGAAGTTACGAGATCTATTCTTTTTGTTGTTTCGGCGAGGAGATATATTTAGCCTGACAAATACTTGCTGACGATTTATTGTGATTGTCGTCGGTATCGCTCGGAACTTCTGCGTCCAGTTGCACAAGGTTTGAGCTGATTGATGGCATGTGGCGTTGGAGATCAGGCTGCCTTCATAGCCCTTTCAAAGGTCGGACTGCCACTCTCCGGCTCCAGGTTAGGCTGTTGACGTAACGACCTTGTTCCACCCTTGCCCTCACCGTGAACTCTGTGCGTCGTCGAAACACACGCGGATTGACATGGCCACGCAATCATTGAAACTGCCACCTCCCGAGCAACAGGATCCAGCTGCCAGTCGCCGAGTCCACGAGTCCGCCGACCCGTCCGTCGCCATTACTCGTGGGATTGCTGTACTCTCCACTGCAAGCTCCCAGAGCAGCTCCGCGCGTCCAGTGTACTCATGACTCATGAGTCCTGCACTACCTGATGTTCTAGCAATATCCCCGCTTCGCACAGCTTCCGCGGAGACCTAGCCCGCAACGGCACATGCATGGACGGTGAGAATTGGACCCCATGAGAAAGGTTGACCGGAACTACATAAAATAATTCGGTGTTTACGCACAGCAACCAAGTCAAGGCACGTCCAGCATCGGAATGAGGAGAGGAACTAGCAAGGTTTACCGACTACAACGGTAGGTTTAGTCAAATGGCGTTGGCAGGTCGCAATGGCCACTGGCTTTACCGGTTTGTGAACAATACGACAAGTGTGCGGTGGTAGATCTTTGACCCTACGTAGTGACACGTGGCCTGCGAGGGCGAGAGCACTGTGTATCAGTGCTCACATCACTGATATCTCAATCAGGCTGGATTAGCGGTGGTGACAGGCTCAGCGCCACGGTCCTAGTCTACCATGGGCGCTTTGCCTTTGCGTAGCAATTCAAAAATTACAAAAATAGCAAAGTTGCACTACAATGTGGAAGCTTTGTTCCGAATTTGTCAAGTGGGGAGGTATGACTTGGCCGCAGGTGCGCCTTCATATTCCGGGGATGCCTCGTTCCTGACCGAATGTTGACAAGTCGGTTCGGAGATACGTTATTGACTCGACTCCCCCGCCCAAAGCACAGACGTTGGCACGGCCAAACGATGATTAATGATATTGATGATCGAAGGGGCTCTCTCGCTGTGGGAAATGTCGGAGGCGGAAACCGGACATCACGGGTGCAAACCAAGCAACAGGCGCATACTGATGCCGTTTGGGCAGCAAAATTTCAGCCACTGCAGCTATGTGACTAGGTTGCCCCGGTGATGTGATCCATGGAGGGCTTGCAGCGGTACCTGCTGTGTATAAAAAGGGACCAGGTTATGGGTTGAAAAATCCATCTCAAGTTCGACTCATCTCACTCGCTTCACGACTCACCATGCAAGCGATCGATCTTCTACTGCCTTTCCACATACTTAATGACGTTTCATGGCTCGTACAATCACTGCAAATCCGGAGATGGATGTCACCTGAAATTCACCCAACTCCTGCGGAATTCGATGTCAATCTCAACAGCAACACAGGGTTTTTACCCGCCCAACCACTCCCTAAACTGCAGGCCCCTTATGACGCGTGGGAGAACGTCTTGTCAGACGCACAGAAAGTTCTGAAGCTCGGGGAAGATTTGCTTGGGGAGTGCTCTCAGGAGAGAACTGAGGGAGAACTCTGGCGACAGCGAATACGCGCTGTAAGTTCTAAGAATGTTATAGTCCAATTGCATGAGTACTGAGGGCATTACCCATAGCTCCCAATACTTACGACACAAAGTCTTTATGAAGACTCACAGCTTCGCCGTGCACACAAGGTCCTGGCATTCCTCGTGCACTTCTATGTTCATTCCATACCTCCCGATTCCATCGAGGGACGAACAGTAGTTCCGCGTTCCCTGTCAGATCCACTTATGGCGGTCTCCCGCGTCCTGGGCATTGCCCCCGTCCTTACGTTCGCAGACACGGTTCTCTGGAACTGGGATCTCATCGATCCCAAGCAACCTGTCACCCTGGAAAACATGCGATTCGGTCAAGAGCTATTCTCAGGCACGGAGGATGAGCGGAATTTTTACCTTGGATCGGCCAGGGCGGAACTCATCGGAGTACAGATGCTGCATATCTTCAATGATTACCACAACCTCCCCAACGTCACCGACCTATCCTCCATTAGCAAGATTAACAGGCTCCTTGCGCGGCTTACCACCGTTATTCAAGAGATTGATGAAGGCGTGCAGTCCATGCGCCAAATAGTGGACCCCCACGTATTCTATTGGGAAGTTCGCCCTTGGTTCAACGGAAGTCCAAGAGGGGATTCGGCGTGGGTCTATGAAGGAGTGGCTGATATGTCAAAGCTCGATCTCAGCGGCCCTTCGGCCGGACAAAGTAGCGTCATGCACGCACTCGACCTTTTCCTCGACGTTGACCACAAGCTCCAACAGTGGAGATCCCCCGCGCCGTCGGAAGCCAACAAGCGTGCCGATCATGGCTTCATGGAACGCATGCGTCGGTATATGCCAGGGAAGCACAGAGAGTACCTCGCATATATTGCCAACTTCCCTCGTCCTATCAGACAGGTCGCTCAAGACACGCCGACAGTCCGGGAGGCATATAACACGACTGTCACGGCATTAAAGAAGCTCCGGGATGCTCACATGCGGGTCGCCTGCCTGTACATTGTAACGATGTCGCGGTCCACGCCGCCACCTGTGGGCTGCCCAATGTTCGCGATGGCACAGAGGATGGAGAGGGAAGCAGCTAAGACCGGGCCGGTAACAGGAACAGGAGGGAATCATCTCTCGCTCTTGCTCAAGGCGGGCAGGGATGCGACTGCTCGCACGGTGCTAAGGAATTGAACGTCAAGTCGCAATACCCCAAACACATCACTCACCATGTTTTACTCTTACTTTATTACATTCATCGCACTCCTCTCACCCTCACAATGGACGAATACTTATTTATTGACAAATTCTTGTGTAGCCTTATCATACTTAGCTCGCAGTTTACATGACGCGCAGGGCGCACCTATTTTGCGAATACCTTCTGTATTACCAGTCGCGATCGACCACTTTCGAATTCGCAGATCTTGCACTGTTCCTGCCTTTCCATCGGACGGTGATGGGAACACGCCGAGCTGAATATCGGCCGAATGATGCGATATGATGATGACTTGCAACAGTTCGCGGTACAGTAGCCGGAAGAATCAGCAAAGAGAATCGGAGTTTCAATGGCTCAATCCGAGTCATAGCATTAGCCATATTCCCCGTATTTTGACATGAGATGCTGGGTGCTTTTCTACTGCGATGTTCGATGTCGGAATGCATACAGCATGCAGGTGGATGCTGCGCAACACAGTGGTTCGGTAAGGATGCCGATGTTTTTTTCAGACACCGACATCGCGCGATGCGAACGGGTAATGCACAGCCCCTGGGCTATGGCTCTAAGTACCGATATAGTGCAGGCCTAATGCCAAGCCCATGCATGAGGTGGATGTGTATTCTCTCAAGCATACTACGATCGATGTGACTCGGAGCAAATTCGGACCCTTACACTATCCGAGACTCCGAGGGTGGATGAATTTCTTTCTAGAATATTGGCGATCAGAATGCACACGCGGATATATCTTCTAAAATTTCCCCAAGCGACCATGAGCTTGTCCATTTCGATTTCAGCACCCGAGTAGTGCAGCACTAGTGTCATATTTATTATCGCACGATTCACAACAGGTACAAAGTTTGGGTATAGGCTGTCTCGGGAACGGACTAAACTAAGTATCAAGTCATGTACCCCGTGAACTTTGTGTTTGATGTAGTCAAATGTGATACCGAGAATAACTATCCGTCTACTAGTATGTGACTGGAGTCTGCCTTCCTAATGACGTTGGCGCGACGCGGCTCAAAGCGATCCCATAGCAGCACAGCATATAAATATAGCTCCTATACATACAACAATAAGTCGTACACGGCATCATGATCCACTATGGTGGATCTAGTGGGTAATGGTATGCTTTTCGAAATAGCTGCCAAACCATACCCAGGCCCTCTAATACCATATCCATAGTTTTCTGAGCAGCGGGGGAGAGTTCTATTCGGACTGACGACCACTCAAATGGTAATGCAGGTATTGCGATAAGGGAGTTCTCATTAAGGTGAGGGGATGGGGATGGCGTGGGTATCGATGTGAGCGTGGTTGTGACTATATTAATCCGAGACGGATCGTTGGTGCGTAAAATTGAGGCGGCAGGCGACGGTTCAGTGGGTATTGTTGTGATAATTGACACGCCGGATGTGAATGGGGTGGGTGTAGTCTGACTGCCAACATTGCCAACCTGTATCACCGTACCCTGCGGCGATGAAAAAACGGTAGTCGTGATAAATATCGTTTCTGTCAGAGGTGATATCTTGCTATGATCAAAATCGATAACCGCGAGACGATCGAGAGACTGCTGGATGTGTTTGAGCTCGGTACCGAAACGGACCAGGAATATGGAAACAACGACGACGGGAAGTATCCAGATGGATGAAAGGAGAAGCTTCCCTAGTGACAGCACGTGAATACAGGAACGATGCCGTTCGACAGTCAATGACAGCGTCGGGGTAAAGAATTGATCCAAAGAGTATTGCAACAACCTGAAGCCGTCGGGAGATTTTTGTTGATGAGCAAAATTTGATTGTAAAGTTATCATTTCTAGGTCAGTGCCCAGGTTAGTCATGCTTTACGTGGCAGACTCTGAATTCATACCTAAACGAGTTTCCACCGTTACTTGCAGCTTACCGACGGGAAGTGCAAAGGTTGGGATAAATATATTGAAGTTCCTCTTTCGTTTAGGATTTTTCTTCAAATCTGTGGAGTTCCCAACCTCGCGAACGACATAGTCCATTGCGACCAAGCCGCCTTGGACGCCAGTATAAACTTTGACCCAGGTAATCCAGCGATTCTGAGGCTTTTCGTTGTAAGACGGAACAAGGTCGATCATAGGCTTCTTGTCTCGCTCAGAAAACATGTTACTCTCGAAACGTACTGGGACACCATCAACGCTTGCGCTGACAATGTCAACTTGATGTTGCAGTTTCACTCCTTGAGACTGTGAGGATGTTCCTTGGGAAAGGCCGAATTCGAGCCACTCCGAGTCTGCCTCGGGTGGGGCACTCATTTGCACTCGAACGGCATGTGCATCCGGGTAGTTAGTTCCATCGAGATGCAACAGGGTCACGATGACGTCGACGGAAGATATCATCAATGGCCCTTCACGTTTCCGTCTTGTCGTCCCACCATTGACGGGAGCTAATTGGAGGGGGCTAAGTGCAACCTTATTTCCGTTCAAAGGACTGTGCCGAGGAGAGTGCCGCAAATTATCGGTGAATTGTTCTCCACCGCGTTGTAAGGTGGCTGCGCGAGAGATAGGGCGAAGTGCTATTCGTGCACCGTCATTGCCACATCGGTTGATTGCATTTCGCTGTAACACAGTCTTCCGTGTCTGAGCATCCCGTAGGTCGCCGGAAATGTAGTAGACCTCAACAGTGCTCCCCTCGCTTTCGTTTCTAAGAATCGTCGAGACTGTTTCTGAGTCGGCAGCGAGAACGCAAAAACGAGGCAGGACGATGGGGTCGATATCCAAGTCGCTACCCAACCCGTGCTCATTTGTGATTTGTGGACGATTTCGCGGGATGATAAGCACAGTGCCGGTGATGGAGAAGGTAAAGACATTCTTTGAGGGTGGGGTGATGTCGTTCATGTTGATATGAATCGTGATGGGAACTGCTGGTGATCGAGCAGACAGAATAGCGTCTGACGAGGCACGACTGCGTATCTCCGGCGTCTGGGGAAGAGAGCTGACAGAAGATAGTGTAACGGAGGGTGTCAACGACGTCGGAGAGCCTTCGAATGAATAGTCGGGGACATGATCGTTGGGCAATGGTGCGCGTAGCAAAGAGGATGTCGACGAGAAAGAGCTGTGTCGGGTAGTCATAGGAGGGGCATACACCATGCTGCTGGTGGGCACGCCAGTAGGGAACTCAAGTGAGGGTTGCCTGGATATGACCGTGGAAGGAGGACCAACATCGAAACCGGTGTAGCCTGTACCGCCAGTAACAGTCCACTTTGTGTCCTCCCCAGATGGCCAAAGGACGTCGGCACCTTTGACCTCGAGCCCAATATCCATACCCAGCATCGTGGCCACCCCGGGATACCAAATGCCCTTGCATGTCCCTTTGTATTCTAAGTGCATCAGGATACCTTCACGACTCCCAGATGGATCCTGAGCCTTGCCCAGGACTATGGCGGTCATTTCCCCTTTTGCCTCCTTTGCACCAACGCGTCGCCTACCATCACTGTTAGCGATGTTCTTGGCAGGCTGTGCCCAACGCACGCGGAAGCGCTCAGTTGATGGAAATGATCCCCTTACAAGTATACCCCCAGAGGACCCTTCTGTGTAAGCAGAAGAGTCAGACGATTCATCGTCTGCCATGTCAGCAGATGATGAAGAAGGAGACCGTGTGACAGGGGGTTCAGAGGCCAATTCCCAAGCACCCAGGTCTTCATCTGCAGAGGAAAGGGAGGCCATAGATGAAGAGGTAGTTGTAGCAATTGGTGGGTATATGCGCAGTTTGATGCTGTTAGAAAGACATCGGGGCACAGGCATGGCGATCTAAGAGACAATGACATTATAATATACCAAAATTGACAGGTGCTACCTACCAGAAAGGGTGCTGTTGGTGGACGAGAGGCGTACGGGGCCCATAGCTCAATAGCAGCAATGAAATACATGCTGCTCCGTTCGGTGACAGAGGGTCGTCTCAGTTGGGTAGAAAAGGTGCGCGAAGCATTATCACCACTATTAAATCGGGGAGGAAATTCCTTTGGGAGAATGTACGAGATGTTGTACCCGCTGACGATGATGCGTCCTGTATACTTTTCGTCCAGCGGGGGTGTAACATGGGCAACCGAAGATGAAGTTGAAGAAGTGCGACTAGAGTGCGTTGAAGACAAGGCAGGGATTGGTACACCAAATATGGAGAGATAAGATTTGTGTGACGGCGTCGGCAGATGAAGGGCACGAGCAGCATTGTGAAGAAGGGGGAAGGAGACAGGAGAAAAGTTGTAGGGAGTGGAGTGGATATCGAGAGGATGGACCTGAGCGGAGAGCAATTTCAAATTTTCCTCTGTTGTGTGTAAGTAATGAAGCGAGAAAAATACGTTAATACCGATGCATACCTAGAAACAATGGAACTGTGGAACCCGGAGAAACGCTGTCCATTGGAATGGAGAGCTAAAAAGAAGTGAAGAAGAGCGCCAATCACGATAGAGCTGACCGACCTTGAGGTACATTCTGATGGTGGCACCATCGTCGCCGTGTCTGGCTTTTCCCTCGAGGGCGAGGCGAGTGACGATGTTGAGTTTTTGCTGTGGAGTTGTGGTGAACTGGGAAGAGGCAGCGGTAGAGAGAGTTGGGCTTGGAGCGCGTCTGTGACGCGAAGGGGGAGTGTACATGATGAGAGTGAAAAACAAGAACGCGTCTCGTTCATGTACGCGTTTGTATGCGTGAGAGATAGAAGGGACCAGATTACCTCACACGCCCCAGTTGGTCATTCGCAGGGTAGTGTACACCTTCTCTTTTAAGCGGAGTTCGAAAATGTGTTACCTTATTAGGAATGTAGTTCCCCCCGCACTTTTTGCTCGATCTGGTTGTTTGCGGTATGTAGTGCCGGCCCGGGCCTTGTTCACAGTTCACGTGACGATTGAAAACGGTGACTGAGCGGGTACTCGCTTCTGCCTGTGGTTAAAGGCTCCAGCTTTCGTCTTCGCATGCTGCGTTCCGCTTTCTACCGTCTGCCAGCTCATCCTTCGTATCGCTCATCCGTCTTTTTCCTCTGCCGTCATCTCGCTATGGCTGCTACAGATTGGATATCTATACCACAGCATGGTTCGATACCACCCTATTCTGTGTTCACAAGACCTATAGAGAAATCGCGTCTCGATCAGAGGCAATATAGAGTCATCCGTCTTGAGAACGGTCTCATCGCCATGTTGGTCCACGACCCCCAGACAGAGAACGCTGCCGCTAGTCTCGACGTTGCCGTCGGCCACCTCTCAGACCCCGTTAGTGAATACACCTCGTTCATGTTCCCTTGTTCACAATCACCTTTCCTAGGATGATATGCCAGGATTGGCTCACTTCTGCGAGCACTTGTTATTTATGGTATGCACATCATCGTACTGTCTTGTATCTCTTCTAAGCCCAGTTCAGGGCACTCAACAATTTCCCAAGGAGAACGAGTATTCTGAGGTATGTCGACTTATTCTGGATGCTGCCCACCAGGCCCCCATACTCCTGGTGTCTAGTATCTTTCCAAGAACAACGGCGCTTCGAACGCGTACACTTCATCATCGAATACCAACTATCACTTCCGTGTATCCCCTGGCGCACTCTCA
>JBBPTY010000445.1:0-17980 GCA_038094335.1 Tylopilus aff. striatulus | reverse complement strand
GCAGTGAATTGCTTAGCGTTCCGCACGTTGTTAACCATCGCTTCCGGTGCCGAGCTATCAATGGCCAGTGGGATGTATGGTGGTGGGAAGTGTTGAAACACGGTGATCTTCGATGGAAGGCAGCTATTGAACTCGTTGGACTTTCCCGTCCATGCAAGAATGCTCGTGTCCCCCGAATTTGTCAGCAGGTGTGACAGCAATCGGCCGAGTGCCATGTCCCCCTCGCCATACATGGGAGTCAACGGTTGAGAGAATATTCCAAGTAAGGAGTACGCCGCGTCCTCGACCTGGGTGGTCTTTCGTTGTGAGGCTAGACACAGCTTCTCCCGGATATCGTTCAGGCCCGGTTTAAGTGTCGCCAGCGAGCGGGCGGTGACACCTGTGGCCTGCTCCATCTCTGAGATGATATCAGGAGACTCCTTGTGGTTAGGGATGTCGAGGTTCAGGTACGGCGTCCAGTCTGCGTTGTAGAACCGAACGACCCTCGATGCATGGTACTCCTGGAAAGTCCAAGCCCGAGTGTTCCAACGACTCCTCGCCAGATCACCGCGCCGCGATGGAGAGCGAACATCACAAAGGAAGACGATAGTAAGGGAAGAGCCATGGTACCACCTGAACATCGCCACCAGAGCCTCTTGAAGGACGGCATTGTCCGATTTGTTGATACAACAGGTATCACTCCATGCCCAACAGAGCCCAGCCTGTCGCGCAGTAATGCAGAACATTTTAAGCTTGTCATGAGTTCTAGAGGCCGGAAGGTCGTACACTACAACCTGCGAGATGTTCTTGAATGAAGGTTCATCCTCCCCCTCAGCCCAGGTGTGAGAAAATGTGGCGTAACGATAGCGCATCGCAACTTCGTTTTTGATTCGAGTAATATCAATCTGTATCGTCATCGAAGAGACCAATTCGTTGAATATTTGGAGTGACTTGAACCATGCTTCTCGTTGGGCTTGATCGAAAAGATCACCGGATTCAGTGTCGATGAGAACACGTGGGGTCTCCGAAAGAGCTTCCTGAATCACTTGGCTGATCGCTGTTTTAGTCTTAGCTGGGTTTATCGTATATCGGGGATGCAGCTCTGTGATCTGCCATCAGAAGAAAGTCTAGAAGATGACAATGCTTTGCTCACCGCGAATTGTAGGATCAGGTGAAGGTGGTGACATCAAGGAGAACATTTTCTCAAACGCCGATGCAGCTGCTTTATAGTCTCTCCCGAAGTGTAGAGCGGCATGCTTTCTTTCATAGCCCCATGGAGACGATTCGTCGAGAGCGATAACCTGATGATGACAACTCAGCAAAAGCTAGCATGTATAGGAGAATCGTACATACTTTGTCTGCATCCTGCAATGCGTTCTCCCACGAACCGATAGCCAAGTACGCCTGGCTACGTCTGACCAACAGACTTTGTGGTAATGCCGGGCTCAGAGACAGTGCAGCCGAATACCACGATATGGCATCATCATACCGTCCTGCTATGATCGAGGTATCCCCGCAATGTTCTAGATTAACAGTGCACCGTGCCTTGAAGTCTGATAGACATAAATGTGGAGATAAAGGAATGAATGGAGTCACTCACACATGATCCAGCCTGCGTCAACTGTGGGTTCGCTTTCTGCTCGGTGGAAGCAATCCGTTGCGTCCTTTACGCGGTCAATCTCATCTAGACGTTCACATATGGCCCGACAGACTGTGAACCTTAGAGTGGAGTCTCGGAGCTGTGAGGCAGCTATATCAAGACAGCTACAGAGACAAACGGAAAATCTTACACTAGCGGAAGCCAACGCGTCTTGCCACGAGGATCGCACCAGTTTATCTCGGACCCAATGTATTAAATCCAGCGAGGGAATTAGCCGACTAGGATCGAGAGGTGGCGTCGACGGACGGGGCTTGGGTGGAATAGGATCGGGAGTTGGCCCAGGCTCAGGTGGTAAGACCTAGAATCGGAGTAAAAATGACGCACAATAAACAAGACATAAAACTTACAGTCAGGCTATGAGGTAAACGTCTGACAGTGATTTTCCCCTTCTCACCACCAATCGCGAGGTACTGCTGATCTGGAGAAATGGCAACCGAAGATATCGCTTGAGGGTGTTGAATGTGATGGAATTGACTGTGTCCATTGGATGTGTCCCAGATAGTAACACCACCCTCCGTAGAATACACGATGAGCTCTCTATCTTGCTGTCGTATAGTTTGAATGCATGAGTAACGATCGCTACCCGGCACTTGCCACTCGGAGGTCACTTCCCCAGCGACTGTATCGATCCGTTTGATGCTACGTTCGGATACAATGAAGAGATCGTTATTTGACCAGAGAAGGCCAGTATTGTACCATGGAATTACTTGTGCTCTGATGGCCATGAGCAACTCCATACTATCCCTATCATAGATTCGAACAAAGCCTCCGGTTGCGACTGCGAACCTGTCGCCTTGCGGGGAGTACTTCGCTGCAGTGATTTCTTCGGGGTGGAGACTGACGGAGAGCACCCGCCTGTGGTGCAGCAGGTCAAATATGGACAACGAAGAATCAAAGCCGGCAATGAGGAGGTGGCGCGACTCAGAGTCGGGTGAAAAATCCAGTGCGACACTGGGGGGATATTGGTTCCCGAGCCTGGATTTCTTGTACCGTTGCTGTACACTCCAGATGATGATGTCGTTTGGCAGCGTCCCAGCTGCAATCCATCGCCCATTCCGGGAGATAGCGAGACAGTTGACGATCCCGGCAGTTAACGACTGGATTTTCGTCCTGTCGGACAGTTTCCAGACTCGAACGTTTCGCTCGTCGCCGCTTACGATGCATTCGCCATTTGCTGAAAACAGCATCGGCCGTGCACTGATGCCGCTGTCGAATTCGGCGATTACCTCTGTCCATTATCAGCACCAATGTAGCCGTACTGCAACCTACATACCCATATTTGTCGGCTGCGTGCTGTCAGCGCTGACGCATTGAGCAAGAAAGAGAGTGGGTGGAAAGCAGGATATTGATGTCGGGTTACCCAGCGGCGGCAGGTCCTCCTTATGTAGTCTTGCCAAGGCACGCACGTTCGCTCATCATGATTTGGAATACCCTTTCGAATTAGAACGCTCAATGGGGCGGCAGACGATCCGATCAGCCAGACTATGAACTTCGGGGTCAGCCACATTGCAGCTCAATTGTCACGTACGTAGCGCAATGCTGTCTGGACCGCTTCACCATGCAGCTACGGGGCTGGAGTGATGGGAAAGTCGACCCTACATGAGAGTGTTGGATTTGGCAAGCGTGCGCACAGCCTACACCGCGCACACCTCAGTTCGTACTTTTCTGCTCTTTGTGTCATAATGTTCCTTGTTTCTATATGACGGACAGTTTGTCTACGCTATGACTACTTGCGACAGACATCCACAGCCCCTGGGTCAGTCTCAGGCCCAGGGCACCCCTCATTCCATGTGTTTCTTGTTGACTAGTGGCTCCAAGCTTTTAGACTATATATTGACCTTGACCTTCGTGCCAAACACCTCAGTCCGTTGGCTTATCGCGCGGTACTGAGTTAGCTCCGTCTCGACAGATCGAGCCCGCGCGAACCTTAACACTTACCCCGTGTAACGCTCATAGAGAGTCTTATTTCAGCTGATGTACATACCCTTGGGAGTTGGAAGTGGTGGCAGTGGTTCCTGGAATACCAATCAAGATGTTGCCGAGACTCTGGCTCAGTCCAGGCCTGTGTCACAGCTGTACAGCCACGCGGCGGACTCTCAATTTTATTCGGCATGGCAAGCCCTCCCACCTGCCTCGCAGTCATTTACTCTATGTACCTGTGCCTTATGCACGTCCTCTGGGTTTCTCGCCCGCTTCAGAATCCGACGCGCCGCGGCTGCCGATGCTCTCTGCCGCCCAACTCGACCAAGTCAGCAATCTCCACTATGGTCCCATAGCTGTTTCTACGACCATTCTGCCCCGTCGCTCGGTCGACGGCTTCATTCCATCGTAGGGCACACACAGAGCGCCACCTTATTCCCACATGTGTCACGATGACGTCGCGAGGACGACCAGGATCTCACCTGGGAGCCGGTCGCGACTTGGTTGGGTACTCTATTTCATGTATTATGTATCTACCCCAGAAATGGCCATTCAAGCTCCGGTTCGAGAACACACCAACATTCTGGAAGGGGATGTCCTTGATCGACGGACATCATAGTCGGTATCAACCCGGGGAAGGCGGCGTAGATGCTTTCCAGAACGTCCGACACGATGACCAGTAGTAGCATCCAAACCGTCGCTGGTAGGAGGGGGGGGAGATACACACCAGATGTCGTACTCAATTCAGTTAACTGCCAGTGGCTACATGGGAGCGATCAGTGACTGGTAGTCGATCGATATATGAATACGTACTTTGGTCCTGCTAGTCCGAGACTCCTGGATTCTCCAAATTTCCCTGCTTGGACCCGACTCGTATGCTCTGTTCACAGCACATCTAGCACGCGCACGCCATCCATCAGCTCGCTCAACGGCACCCCTTCCTGTAGTTTCACTTTGATCGTACACTCCGCAGCGACCCTCTTGTACTCTTCCACGTTCGGGCGGTTCTGCGCGAGTAAAAGCGCACCGAACGGCTGTTTGAGACGTGCGACGAGCCGCAACGCTCGTGTTTCCTTCTCTGTATACACCATGGACGAACCGTGCGCCCTTCCAGCCGAAACCCGAGGCCAGGTGTTAAACGAGTGCCCAAAGCGTGCTAAGAGAGTCGTGTTCGTGGACTGAGCTTGCCGGTTCGTCGAAGATGTGGTATTAGGGGTACCAGGGACGGTTACAATGGAGAATTGAGATTCTGTGCTCCCATCCAGGCTCGCACTGACGGGGACAACAGGCTGACGCTCCAGGAGAAAATCGATCCAGGGATGGACGAGACAGAGGGAACCCAACCGAGAGAGGTCCTCCTTCGCCTGAATCTCTACGAGGCCGAGAGCGGCCGTGTAGGCACGAAACAGCTTTCTTGACCCGCTCCCAACTGTCGATAAGCGCTCGAGCCTGAAGATGATACATGGAAGCTTCATCCGCTGTCCTACGAACATAGGTAGATCGAGATCATGAAGCCGGTCATAAAATTGCGTGACCAAGGTCAAATTCGCTGACGGCGAAGAGCCTGGCGATCGAGAAGAGATCCCGTCCAGCGAGGTAACCTCACTGACTGATGGAATGTGGGTTGTGGATGGCAGATTGAACACAGAGACCTCGACAGGTAGGCAGCTGTTGAAATGACCCGACCTCCCTGTCCAAGCAAGGATGCTCGTATCTCCCGAGTTTGTGAGAAGTTGGGCCAATAGTCGTCCAAGTGACTTATCCTTCTCTCCATACACAATCGACATCGTTATAGAAAATATCCCGAGTAACGAGTATGCTGCATCTTCGATCCGATCCGTTTCTCGTTTCGAAGCCAGGCGGAGCTTCTCCCGGATGTTAGTAGAGCCCGGCTGAAGTTGCATCAAAGTTTGTGTTGAGATCCCCGTCGCCTCCTCCATTTCAAGGATGATCTCGGGCGAATCTTTGTGATTAGGAATGTCGAGGTTCATGTACAGTGTCCAGTCCTCGTTGTAGAACCGTACCACTTTGGATGCATGGTACTCTTGCAAGGTCCAAGCACGAGTGTTCCAAACACTCCCCGTGAGACCACCTGGAGAGCGAACACCACGGAGAAAGATGATCGTGATGGCGGACCCCTGGTACCACCTGAACATTGCAACCAGGGCTTCTTGATGGACATCGTGGTTGGCTTGGTTGATGCAACACGTGTCGCTCCAAGCCCAATGCAACCCAGCCTCCCGCACAATTTTGCAGAACATCTTCAGCTTTTGATGAGTCGGAGCATTGTCTAAGCTGTACACCACGATATGCGCAACTTTCTCGTAACGTGGTTCATTGACCTCCCACTTGTGCGAGAACATGGCATATCGGTAGTACTGCGTAACAGCTTCAGTGATACGAGATTGGTCGAGGTCTGTCGTCATAGAGGAGACCAACTGCTTGAAAATAGGGAGCGATTCAAATGAAGCAGCTTGTTCCGATTTGTCGACGAGTCGACCAGAAATGGTGTTGATAAGCACATGCGGCAAGTCTCGAATGGCGTTTTGGACAGCTTTCTGAATCGCCACTTTTGTATCCCTGGGATTGAAGTACTGTCGCCGACGCTCTGGGTTCAAAGCTCGGTAAATCCACACAGGCAAGATCATTATATCAGCGCACTTACCGCGGATTTCTTGATCCGGCGAGTGTAACATATTGGAGAGCATTATTTTATAAGCATCTATCGCATTTTCGTACTCTCCTGCCTCGTGTAGAGCCGCATGTTTCCTCTCGTAGCCCCATGGGGTGGTTGAGTCGAGTTTTATAACCTAAAGATAATATATCGACACGAACCAACCGCTAGAAGGTGAAGCATACCAGATTCGCATCCTTTAGTGCATCCTTCCATCGACCGTTAAATAGGTATGCTTTGCTTCGTTTAATGTAGAGATCTTGCGGAGCGGTTGGACGGAGGAATAACGCGACTGAATAATCAGAGATGGCATCATCATGCCGCCCAGACCTCATTGCATTATCTCCGAGTTCTTCCATTTTTCCGATGCAGCGACGCTTGAAATCTAAAAAACAATTTTCATGCCGAACACCAAAAGAGGGCGTGAGACTACTCACCGAGAAGCCATTCCACTTGTCCCACATCTGGATTTGTTTGCTTTGCCAATGCATCTATCTGGCGAAGGCATTCACTGGCGGCCTTCATACGGTCCATCTCCTCAAGTCTTTCACATACAGCCCGATAAACTAGGAAAGGTGAGACCACAAACTTGTAGAAGTGCATCAGATGCGTAAAGGAAAAGCCAGCAGGTAAAAAATTTGCTCACATTGGCAGTGTCAGCCAAGGCATCCTCCCACGAGATGTATGCCAATGTGGCTTTTGCCCACTCTCTCAAAAGGGGTAAGGAAATCAAATGGAGAGCCCCAGGAGTTGGTGTATTGATATCGTCGATACACTCAGGTGCCGAAAGGCAGTGGCAAGTGAAATCTATAGATAGTTTTACAACGTGAAAGAACAACCGGTGGACGAAAACTCACTGGAAATCCAATTTGTGACTGACTGCCTCGTGTAGACCGTTTCGTCGACGCTGTCTATGAAGCCGAATAAAGCGTGGCAAGCATCCCGTGTGCGACCAGCTAAACGTAGGGCATCACAAAGGTGCTGTTGAACTTTTATGGCAAGCTCATCAAATTTCCATCCAGATATCTATCAAGGCATTGAACAACTCCGACACGGGCATAGACATCACAAAATTTACCAAGGAGATTATCAACAGTGGTCGGCTTGTGTGATCTCGTAGATTGGCTCGTGCATGTTCATACGATTGTATCGCACCTTCATAATCGTTTCGTTTGATTTGCGAATCTCCCAGGATGAGATACATTTGGGCCTACCAGAACGTTAGCGGTGATGTTCACCGTACCGAAATGGTCGCACATACCTTTACCATGTAACACATCGATTTAAAGCGAACATTTGCGATCAAATCGTCCAAGCGCGATATCCCGTCGGCATGCTCCCCCGCTATAAATACGACAATAGCCTAGGGCATAAAAAATGATTAAAAAGATAAATGTCTGTGCGCGGATAGATACCTTTACCAGAATCAGAAAGCTGACGTGATTTGAATGGAAACGCTCAAACGCAATGTCGCACGTCCGATAGGCCTTGTGCCTTTTGCCCATAAAGGCAAGCACTGTACCCTTGGCGATATAACCAATGGCAGAGGGCTGGATTTCGATGGACTAAGCAAGCTTGGTGTCACCACAAGTATATGGGAAAGAAAGGGTTCAAACCCGCTTGGCGTCATTGAGCGCTGCGTCCGATTGTCCCAAATGAGCACGAACGAGGGCACGACTCGCGAACACATGATGGCTTGTGCTAAGAGCCGCGGGGATAGCTGCAGTTAATAACGACTCGGTGATTTCGAGTTCGTCACGGATCCATGAATCGAAGATAGCATCGTCGATTTGAATGTCTGGTTCGCAGAAGGTGGGGTGAAGACGAGACAACGGGATCATATCCTTTGTCCGAAGTTAGAATACGCATCAGCACATAAAATGACACTTGCAGTGATGGAAGATAGGTCGTGGGTGGCTATTTTTCCGTTCACTCCGGCAATTGCAAGGAACTGGTCGTCCGGAGAGAGGGCTATTGAACATATGTCTTGGGTGTGCCGGATGATATCGAGTTGAGTTTGCGTTTGCTTCGATGTGTCTAAAAAAGTAACGGTACGATCTGTGGTGTATGCGATGAACTCGCGATGGGATGGTACGATGATATTTGAAGTACTATTGGTATTTTCTACGGGCCATTCTGAGATTTTCTCCCCTGTGGATGCGTTTAATTGCTTGATCGTGTTGTCGGATATAACGAAGAGATGATTGTTGAACCAAAGGAGGCCGGTGTTATAACACGGGGTTACTTCGACGGAAATGACCACAAGTAAGCGCCCGCTGTTGCTGTCCCAGACTCTGACAGTGTAAGGAGTCGCTGTTGCAATTCTATCACCTTGTGGGGAGTATTTCGCTGCTCTCACCCATTGGTGGTCGTGGTGGAGTGTGAGAATACGTTTCCGGTTGAGGATGTCCCAAACAGTGGCTGTGCCCGGCCCGGTATCAGATGCCACAAGGAGCCGAGTGGAACCGGGCGAGAAATCCAGCCCGATGACCTCCACCTCCTCTACCACAAAGGCCAGCTTAAATGTGACAGCATCCCAGACAACAGCTCCCTTCTTCGCCCCTGCCACTATCCATCTTCCATCCTGCGAAATAGCGAGGCACTTGATGTCTTCTGCCCTCATAGTAGCTATTGGTATGCAGTTTTTGATGCGCCATGCTCGAACCTCCTCAGAATGGATACTAACAAGATAGTTCCCGTTCGCTGAGAATGCCACCGCTTGAGTCTTGTCGGTGCTCGGGAGCTCGAGCAGCGGGGAAGGCTTGTGAGACCCCTCAGGAGCGGTCATTGGCAGGCGGCAAGAGAGAGAAAGAATCAGAACGGCGAACGATGGCTGGTCCCCATTTTATTTTCGCACTTAACTTTTCGAACATTCGATATAGATAGGCGTATTTCGATCTAGAACACGTGCAAGCGATAAACTCAGCCTTCTCTCTACCAAGGCACACCTCTCCGAGCACTATAAAGGGACACATGGGTAAGTTACCTGTCCTTTGCCTCAAATGTAGTAGACTTATCACATGCACCGACCAATGGGAGCAGTAGGACTGGTCTCAGCTCACCATGAGAGACTTGTACAACCTCAAGCGGTCATTACTTTTGTTGAGGGTGCATGGTCGTGTCCGTGTCCGTGCATTGTTGTGTTGGGTAGCAACAGGATCAATGACGTATGTCCTTGTTACACGGTCCTATTCGGGCTTATCGATCGATTGATCTTACAGCATCCCAGTAACACACAGTACATCCCCTTGTAACCCCGAGCTGCTCCCTGAGTCTAAATTTCGCACTCAAATTCCCCTTATCCACGAAAGTCGACAATCAAAGCTCCTGTTGACGGCACCTAAGATATCGTATTGTGGAGAGAAGCAGAAGGTGACTGATAATCAGGGGTACATCACCTCTTTCATCTTTCCCATGCGCTCCTGCCGACTTGATAGGAACTCACAACCCCACCCCACGCTGTGCAAATCTAGCCACTCAGGTATTAGGTCATCCCTGATTGCTTGGGGCTGAGTGTCATGTTACTTAGGTTAGTCTGACCCACGCTGTCACGCCGAAAGCGGATGAATAAGATATCATGTTATTCTTGAACAGACGATGTAGGAGGTACCATCACTTGAAGAGCCATATGCGTTGACCACGTGAAGCGACCCTGGACCAGGTCATCATCTATGTCACGATAAGTACCATGATAGGACTGTCCGACCAGTCTCGCAATATATCAGCCACATTATTACACCACACTGTGGCCGCTCACCGGAGTTTCTCCACTTTCTTTCATCAGTTCGCCTGTGTTCTGAAGAATGGATAGCCGAGAGATACGAGACTCGGTGAGTGTCATCTCTCAAGTGTGATTTATTAAAAAGCTTCCCCTCCTCTCTCCGTTCTTTGGTTTGACGTCCTTCGCAGGCAAGGGCGCGTCCGGAGGCTCGCATCCCAAGTCATACGCCCTACGAGCAGCCGGGGTGCAGAAAGGGGCCAGTCACTATCCTGATCGTCCGGGTGATCGTCCGCGCGTCGCTTTGGCTTGGCACGGTGTCCAATTCGCCTCCGAGCACGCCCTCCTCGACCGAATTGCAACTCGCTTTGAGATGCCGCTAGGGTGCCCCCCGGGCAGCCCACATGGATGTTACTGGGCGCGATGGGCTATCACAAATGACGCCCACCGCGACCTCGGATATGATCCGCGTCCAATCCCTGGCCTCACCGCTATCTGCGATATGCACAGGCCGTGGCACCGTGATCCGCCACTAGGGCGGCATAATGTACATGTCTGATGGAACTGTGGGCGTTTCTGATCGATGATCGATCGCGATTCGATCGTCAAGCCGTATGTACTATATCATGGAGCGGCAGCGCGCTGCCGCCAACGTGTTTCAGGCCTCTAGGAACGAACGTGGCGTCGATCAGTTAGCAGGCTGGCGGGTCGACCGTTTCACCGACACGCTTGAATTCCTCCGCCACTACATAGTACCAGGCGAAAACGACCTATGCCTCGGTACGATTCCGCACCCTCTTATGAGCGATACACAGGGTAAGCGATCGAGTTCGCGCAGGTGAAATCTATCGAGACGGGAATGACTACGGTAAGTGAGTCTCGACAGGTCTGCGGGAAGATTACTAATAAGCTCACCTCAGTGCCGTGCGATAAGACAACGGACTGAGGTGCTCGACACAAAAATCAATGTCAATAAATGCTCGGAGAACTCGGAGTTGCTACTCGACTAAAAGGATGAAACAAGGAGTGCCCTGGGCCTAGCACTTGACCCAGGGACTGGTGGAGCCTGTCGCGAATACTGTAATGTAAAAGTTCTATCTGTCGTAGTAAAGGAACAAGGAACAGTCATAAAGAAGGTGAAAAGTGCGAACTGAGATGTGTGCAGGGCTGAGCACATGCTTGCTAACTCCAACACCTCTCGGATGCAATGCGGCTGGTTTGGCACTAAAGCTCGAGTAAACATGCGATCGACTCGACGCTCTCGATGAGGCTACAGCATGACATATGCAAGGCGTTGGTCAAGTACAGCCCAGCGAATTTAAACGTGTCAAGAAAAGTATAAGGATACAATCACTTGAATGGGGATATCGGGATCTGGGGAAATGTGTTGACACGAGGATTTGCAAAACAAAGGGACAATCGTTGGTACAGGTGGATTATTAAGTAATCCTGCGTCGGTCATTCATCAAATAGGGGGTAACGCGACGAATAAGGAAGCGCAGGAGAAGCGGGAATCGAATGGCCATTATTCATAGCACGTCTAGTATCCTTATGCTCTCCGTCAACAACTCCAATGGCGTATCTTCAACTACCCGGACAGTGATCTCGCAGTCCGAAGCGATCCGCCTGTATGCTGACACGAACTGTCGAGTGGGCGTCAGCAACAGCGCACCGAAGGGCTGTTTCAGTCGAGCGACGAGTCGAAGGGCATTTGTCCGCTTGTCCGTGGACGACTCGGGTGTCGGAGATGAGAGTAAAGTATCGCTGGGCTGTCCTCCGACCCTACGCGGAATAAGGTTACCAAGGTATGTTGATAACCTACCAGGCGTGGACGATGCAGCGTAGGCGGTAGCCGAGGACGACCAGCCTGTGGATGTGGAAGGAGACCGGTGTTGTCTCCCTATATCGGGAATTATTTCAGGGATATCTCCAATGGCCTGTCTGTCGAGAAGGAAGTCGATCCAGGGGTGGATGAGTGTCATGGCGTTGTATTGGGACAAGTCTTCATCAGTCGTGATTTCCACAACCCCAAGGGCATCCGCCCTCGCTCGAAATACACGCGCAGGCGTGGTTGATGATACTGGAGCAACGGAACCAAGTCTGAAAGCGAGGCAAGGGAGCCTCATCCGTCTATCCGCAAATGACGGTACAGGCAGCTCCTTGAGTTTGTCGTGTAGCTTCATCGCTTGAGTAGTGAATTGCACAGCGTTCCGCATATTGTTAGTCATCGCTTCTGGTGCCGAGCCATCAATGGCCGGCGGAACGTATGGTGGTGGGAAGTGTTGAAACACGGTGATCTTCGATGGAAGGCAGCTATTGAACTCGTTGGACTTTCCCGTCCATGCAAGAATGCTCGTGTCCCCCGAATTTGTCAGCAGGTGTGACAGCAATCGGCCGAGTGCCATGTCTCCCTCGCCATACATGGGATTCAACGGTTGAGAGAATATTCCAAGTAAGGAGTACGCCGCGTCCTCAACGTGGGTGGTCTTTCGTTGTGAGGCTAGACACAGCTTCTCCCGGATATCGTTCAGGCCCGGTTTAAGTGTCATCAGCGAGCGGGCGGTGACACCTGTGGCCTGCTCCATCTCTGAGATGATCTCAGGAGACTCCTTGTGGTTAGGGATGTCGAGGTTCAGGTACGGCGTCCAGTCTGCGTTGTAGAACCGAACAACCCTCGATGCATGGTACTCCTGGAAAGTCCAAGCCCGAGTATTCCAACGACTCTCCGTCAGACTGCCGCGCCCCGATGGAGAGTGAACATCACAGAGGAAGACGATAGTAAGGGAGGAGCCCCCGTACCACCTGAACATCGCAACTAGGGCTTCCTGAAGCACGGCATTGTCCGATTTGTTGATACAACAGGTGTCGCTCCATGCCCAATGGAACCCAGACTGTCGCACGATTTCGCAGAACGTTTTGAGCTTGTTATGAGTGCTGGAAGCCTTGAGATCGTACACCGTAATGGGCATGACCTGGTCAAACAAAGGTTCTTCCTCTCCCTCCCAGGTGTGAGAAAGTGTGGCATAACGATAGTACGCTTCAACTTCTTGCTTGATGCGGGCCACATCAATTTGCGTCGTCATCGCGGAGACCAATTCTTTGAAGATTGGGAGTGATTCGAACCATGCTGCTCGTTTCTTATTATCATCAAGGCGACCAGATTCGGTGTTAATGAGAACACGTGGGACGTCGCGAATGGCATCCTGAATCGCTTTGTAGATCTCTGTCCTAGTATCTGCGGGATTTATATATCGGAACTGCAACTCTATGACAAGGCGTCAGAAAATATTCTTGAACATGAAGGTGTCTCACTCACCGCGAATCCTTGGATCTGGGGACAGCGCCACTATTGAGAGCATCTTCTCAAACGTTGCAATAGCAGCTTCGAAATCTCTGCCTTGGTGTAGAGCAGCATGCTTGCTTTCGTAGCCCCATGGAGACGATGGCTCAAGCGAGATAGCCTGACAATCATATGTCAGCAAGAGCTGGCACTGGAAGTATCCTATGTACCTGATCCGCATCCTTCAAGGCGTCCTCCCACGAACCGACGGCCACGTACGCTTTGCTGCGTTTGACCAAAAGACTGTAAGGGAATACCAGATCCAGAGACAGTGCAGTCGAATACCAGGAAATCGCTTCGTCGTATTGCTGTGTGCTCATGACGTTATCTCCAAAGTGCTCCAACTTGACAGCGCAGCGAAGCTTGAAATCTGGCAGAGATCGATCAAATATATGTCGAGTGAAAGGATCAATGCTCACTCACTTGCGGTCCACTTTACCTGCTCGTCGTGCACGTCGGCTTCCGTCGTTGGCTCACTCGCCATTTGATGGAAACAGTCCGTCGCCTCGGGGATGTGGTCATTTACCTCCAGATGTTCACATATGGCCCGACAAATGGTGAACCTCGGGACAGTGAACTGTAAAATGGCATTGTCAGGCTCAGCGCAGCTATAGAGAACTTGGTGCTCACACTTGCAGAGGCAGCCAACGCATCTTGCCACGAACCACTGTGGAGTTGTTCTTTCACCCACTCTCTTACAAATGGCGTTGGAACAAGCTGATTGGGAGTGTACCGTCCGTCATTAGATGTGTTGATTGCGGGAATGTCAACGTTCCTGTTTGGGTCAGAGAGACAGCGTTGTGTGAATTCTAATGAGGTGTCACTATGGCAAAACAGACAAATAGGATATCCAAAGCTCACCATGAATCCAATCGCTGACGGTTCTGCTTAAGGTGCGGGCCTCTCCATCAGGGAAATTTGTTAGACCAAGAAGACATTCTTCGGCCTCATTTATTCGACCTGCTGCATACAGGGCCTCGCAAAGACGTTGTCGAATTGTGATGTCCAGGTCATCAAAATTCCAACCAGAAATCTGGTAAAAAGTCATCTACGGTTGTAGCAAGTTAAAAACAAATAGTTGGAAGGCTCACCAGTGCGAGTACGAACAATTGCCGACTAACATGGCGTCGAAATTTCCCCCGTGCTTGCTCATACGAATGTATAGCTCTCTCGTAATCATTTCGTTTAAATTCCGCATTTCCGCGGAGTAGATACATCCTGGCCTGTCGGATCATCAATGGCGATAAGTATCCAATAAATAGGAAAGATTAAACGCTTACCTGTACGATGTAACATATCGAATTGAAGCGGACTGTAGTTTTGAGGTCGTCTATGCGTGATATCGCGTCGTCATGTTCTCCAGCCATAAACACGATAATAGCCTATTCATATAAACAACTAAGGAGTGCCCAGGGGATGAAAATCAATACATACCTTCATCAGAAGCAGAAAAGTAACGTGATTCGAATGAAAGCGCTCGAACGCGATATCACATGCCCGGTATGCCCTTTGCTTGTCCCCCATGCGAACATGCACAATGCTTTTGGCGATAAATCCAATAGGAGAGGGCTGTACTTGGATCGACTGCGTAAGTTAGGATGAGTACCAGTATGTATGACGGAAGAAAGGCTGAAAAGACCTGTTTGACATCAGTGAGCGCCCCTTCCCATTGTCCTAGCTGAGCTCGGGTGAGAGCACGAATCGCCAATGCATAATGGTTTGGGTTTGGAACCGTGGGGATCGATGCGGTCAACAATGCTTCGGCATTTTCAAGTCGACCCTGCTTCCATGCATCAAGAGCCGCCTCGTGAATGCGAATATCTGGTTCTTGGAAGGTGGGATGCAGGCGAGACAATGGTGTGGATTCCTGGAGTCGAAGTGAAAAGTAGAACCATAGTGTGAGACGTGACACTCACAACCAGATCACGAGGCAAGCGTCTGACAATGATTTTACCCCTCTCACCACCGATGGCAAGGTACCGGTTATCTGGCGAGATCGCAACCGAACGTATGATCTGAGGATGTTGGATGGAATCGAGTAGTTTGTGCTCCATCGAGGTATCCCATATAGTCACGGTGCGGTTCGTGGAATACGCGATGAATTCGCCATGCTGCTGCAGCGCAATGCACGACGAGGCGTCGCTATCCAGCACCGGCCACTCCGAAGCCACGGACCTGGTGGTCATGTCGATTTGTTTGATTTTGTTCTCGGATATAATGAAGAGCTGATCGCTTGACCAGAGGAGGCCGGTGTTGTACCACGGGGTTACTTCCGCCCTGATGTCCACGAACAGGCGGACGCTGTCCCTGTCGTATACTCGAATGAGCTTGCTGGTTGCGATCGCGAACCTGTCGCCTTTCTGCGAGTACTTGGCTGCAATGATCTCGTCGTCGTGACGGAGGGAGAGCACCGCATCGCGGGTCCCCATATCATGAATAGCCACGGTGCAGTTAAAGCATGCAGAGAGGAGTTGGCGCGAGTCGGGGGAAAAGTCGAGCGCGACGGCATAGAGGCCCGTGAGGGTGAGGTATTTCTTGTACCCTTGTTGGACGTCCCAGACGATGACGTCGCTTGGCAGCATGCCAGCTGCGACCCATCGCCCGTCTTTCGAGACAGCGAGACAGTTGACGAGGCCCGCGGACAACGATTTGATTTCCTTTCCGTCTGATACACGCCATATCCGAACTCTCTTCTCGTCGCCACTCACGACACAGTCGCCATTCGCTGAGAACACCAACGCTCGTGTCTTGTTGCCGCTTTCGAGGTCGGCCACCACCTCTGTCCGACCGTCAGCTTATCAGCGTAGTCGTGGGCTGTCGCTACTTACCCATCTTTGTGGGTGCCGCGGCCATCTGATAGACGGAAGTGATGGATGTAGAGGAGCAGGAGATGATAGAGGAATAAACAAACAAAGAGGGATCCGCTTATAAGGACGGTGCCTAGGCTGACGACACACGCTGCTAGTTATTTGCCCCTTGTTTTCAGTGCTTGTTGCCCGGGAGCTCTGAGATTCTCCGTCTAGCCACGCTGCGGACGATAGCGGATAGCTTGCGCGTGCTGATGCCATCTGCATGGATGCTCTGCAAGTCCAATGCAGCGGAGTTCATATTCTCATACAGCTGTCCTATTGACTCACTTGTTCGGGTGGGCGGCAAGCCTTCGCCGAGTGAGCCAGTTCGTCCGGTTTTCAATCCCCGCAAGGTAATCTCAATCTCCTAAAGCAAACGCGAGTTCTCTAATAGACTATAGCCCGCACGATAGTCGAACGTGTTTTCTTTTTCCAAGCAATCCATAAGTTAGTATCTGCACACAGCTCTGAAATGCCCCCAGTTGTCCTGATCTGGCGGCACCATGCTCCAAGGCTTATTCCACGCACCAGCTCGTGAACTTTTTTGCGCAAGTCGACTTGCATAGTGCTAAGTACTGGACGAGGCAAATACAACTTCTACAGCACCTTTGTACTGGTTCCCTTCCGTCCCTTCATCAAATTCCACAGCTCCCCGTCGCATCCGTTCATTTGACATCTGACAGTTGGTAATCATCATTTGATCATTCCCTGATGGAAAACACGCCCGTGGCACATCATCCCTTCACACAACATCACACGCAATGCCAAGCACTCAAACGCGCCATATGGGGTGTACCCGTAACCGCGGTGCCGGCTGCAAAAAGGGTACACCTTGGATCCTCGCTCTTCCTCGGTTCTTCGCCACTTGTCCTCACACCCCCTTCATGTCGACCAGAGCCAAGGGACAGCTCAGTACGCGCCGCCTGTCCCCCGCCGCATCTGTCAACAGCCGCATGCATCCTCATATTCCTGGTCACTCCCGAAATTTCGAGCCCCCCGAGATAAGACCAGCCCGCTGCTCCGGCCCGAACTCCGAACGACAACAGGAATCGTGACACTGCAACTTATGCTGCGGTGACGCGGCGGGTGGCAATGGCGAGGAAGCACCATAGACCCTTCGGTATGCTAGGGTTATTCAAGGAAGGCGACCCCATTGCGCAGGCAGAGGCACAGCACACAGTACAGCATGTACCCCTTCCTTATGAAGCGCCTTACAGCATGAGAGTGGAATGCAAGAAGAAGAAGAAAAAAAAAGAGACAGAGGGTGGTCATTTGAAAGCAAGCAAAAACAAGAGGTGATAAATATCTTAACGTGTGAAAAAACCTTGAACTCTAGCCACAAGCAGCTACAAACCCAACACCCTGTTCGTATAACCAGTTCTTTGTGTGCGACTATCGTCTCACACTGCCAGTGCCTGTCGAAGGTACTCGTCGAGCATCTGCCATAGTCCGAGTCAGCACCGCACGGCCCAAGGGAAAAAAAAAAAAACACGCCCACCTTGTCCATCTCGTCTAATTGCTGGAACGCCCCCGAGTAAATCTCCCGAATCTCCGGGTGGAGCGACTGCACCTCGATCGACTTGCCAAACAGCATCGCCTCCACAGGATGCAGCGGCGGCTCGGGCGTCTTCGCCACCGTCCCAGCCACCTCAATCACGGCGAGCATATGCGCCACACCAAAGTCGTTGGGACAGATATATGGCCGTTTGACCGGTGGGCGTCCCGGCGACTGCGGGTGCTTGAGCACAGAGTCGCTCCGCATGTTCAGGCTGAGTTCTGTTTCTGTCGGACTGAGCAGCTGCGCGGTGGGTGTCGCATACACGGACGTCGACGTCACATC